>ML794259.1:371918-411335 GCA_009831015.1 Picea engelmannii
TTAGTTTTTGCTTAATTCTTGTTAATAGTTTAGTTGTTTTCTTTCTAACCTTTTACATCACAGCTGTCATGACTAGCAGAGCCCAACTAGGCATGTAAGCACTCACTTTTTGCTCACACATCGACGAAAAGAGTGCAAACACCAGGAAATGGGAAGTATAGATTATGTTGTGGTAATGATCTGTAGGGTACATAGGAAGGCGTGGTGCTTTCACTAGTACTTAAAGTATAAGCTGAGGTAGTGGGTGTACCCGAACTTGTTTGGATAGGTGGTCGTATGGTGGGTGTCGGCGGTGGCCCACTACTAGGGGAAGGAAGGACAGTAGGGTATAGTTGTTGATAAGGGGGTGGAGGATAATAAGGAGTTCCTCCATATGCCGGTGGATATTGTGGTGTGCCATACATTGGTAGTTGTGGGGGTTGTGTATTGTGGTGCGTGGTGGTACCAATTAATCTGTCTACTGAGTGAGACATCCCAAGTTTATCTTGGCCAAATGGAACGGGTTTTGGGAGATCAGGAAGTACTGTGTACAAGTACCTTTATTGTGAATAAATGAGGTCATATTGTTGAGCCTTATTGTCTAATTGAGGGAAGGTGGAAGCCACATCCTTACCAAGGAGAGAGACAAGTGATCTGAGAAACCAATCAAGACATTGTTGTTTGGTAGTTTCTTCTTTGCATAAACTATGTCACTGATGCCACTCATGAATGTGATCAGCGATATGTGTGGCTGAGGTTTGTTTAAAATTGGAGAGTAGTTCAAGACCATTGTCATGGTGGATTGGTAATTGGAAGAAGGTCAAAAATGCTTTGGCCAAGGACTCGAAAGTCACATGGGACCCTGATTTTTCATCGACATACCATTTGGTTGATGGGCCAGTGAGTGTGCGTTGAAATAATCATAGTCTGATGGAATCATCCATAATGTTGTTGGAAGAGCACCATAAGTGGAAAGTCATGACATTGTTGGCAGGGTCATCTCCGGCCTTTCCTTCAAACTTGGGAATGTCTGAAGGTAATTTGGTAGGCATTGCAGGCCATGTGGGGTCATGCAATATGGGATCATTTGTGAGTTTGCTAAGATTCGGTATGTTGAGAGAGGCCAAATATGGCATCAGGAGTGTGGGTGGAGGATTGGTTCCAGCCATTGTGTGGGTGTTTTGTGAACCTAACCCTTGAGGGGTACTAGGTGGGTTTTTACTTCCCCCTTGAGAGGAAGTTGGCCCCCCACTTCTATGTAAAGGAAAGTGAGTGGATGGTGGACCTTGGGAATTGGACCCAAGTAAGGTGGAACCAAGCAAAGAGGATCCCAATATAGTGGCACTCACAGGGGTGTGAGAAGGTGGTGTCGATGAGTTGGAAAGACTGAGAACCCCCCCTAGGATAGGAGGGACATTTAGCAAGTGTTTGGAATGACAGAGGTTATGTGGGTCCCCTATGATGTCCTACTAGCTGAGTGAATGTGTGCAAATGGTGGTGAGAGTAATGAATAAACAAGAGCATTTGCTATAAATTTTGAACTTTACAGAATATATATCCAAATCAAAATGTAATCAGAAGTGCATCATACATAAAGTGTTATGATAAAGAAGCATATATGTGGGTAAGTGGATTTTTTCTGCATGGGGGAACAAAGAAAACAAATGCTTGTGTCCTAAAAGATGTAATGTCCTTCCTCTCAAATAGCACTGGACCTTCCAATAGTACTCAACAGTGGGGTCTGAAGCCACCGGAAGAGAAACTAGTGAAGGATGAAATAATCAGTTATAATGAGGGGTAGAGGGTGCATATCCCAAAAGAGCTAGAAATATTTCCCAATAGCCACACAAAATCCGATCAAGGTGCAATTGCAGCCCACAATTGCCACCTGGGTAGATGTCCTAAAATTTGGTCACTAGGTACCTCAGTCAAAGTGCGACATTTAGATTTTCGGCCTAAGAAATGGGTCATGGGCTGGATCCCATCCAAGAGGTGGGTGCCTCAAGGGGGGACGCACAGAACAACCGAACCTCGGCCTTCAACCCTTCATGGGTATCTCCTTGCCTTATGGTGTTAGGAACACTTGACTTGGAGGATTTAAAGTTCCCTATTTGACAACTTCTATTGTTTTGAAAAATGTGAGAACTAGATAACGGGGAGTTATTTGGATGCCTATCCCCAAAATCCTACCTAGACTAAAAAAATTATTTTGGCACCTCCTGTGGAGGAAACTTAGTGAGTTTTTAGAAAAAATTTAGATGTGGTTATTTGAGAGATTGGGGGTGTGAACCAACCTCATTGAAATTAAGTGGGAGTGGATAGTTTCGTCAAGAAAAGGGTGGGGTGTTTCGGAATCCCTTTGGATGAAACTTACTTCAACCTCCACATTTCGAGATGAAGACTATGTGAGTGAGAAGTGAATTTTATGTGTGAACAAGTGAAAAGTGTGCCAATGTTTTAATAAATTAGGTGTCACCTTGCTGCATGTGGACTTCGCTTGGTCCTTACATGTGTTTGATTACCTAAGTTACTATGTGTTGTTGGTACAACCTTGCGGAATTCAAAAGTCCCTAGGAAACTAACATGTGGACATGTGGGTCCTTATTATTCCTTTAACTCCCTAATGTGATTTAATCTAAGAAATATTTGAAACTATCCTATATTGTGATCATGTGGGAATGTATGGGCCCATTACAAAACCTTTAAACTTCCCTAGTGATTTAATGTAAGAAAGGAAATTCCAACACTATCTAATCTTTGTAGCATGTGGGCATGTATGGGCCCGTTACAATCTTTGAGATGTGTTTGAAAAATAAACTAAGAAGAGTCCCGAGGGGGCTGTTGTCCTCTCCTAAAGGTTTTAATATTTTTAAGGGAGATGAAATCATTTTCCAACCTCTTTTTGATTCTCAAGATCGCTTTGAAACGCGAGAGAAGAGCATACTCAACAATTGATATCAAATTTCTATTCCCAATGCAAGTTTTATATGTGATTTCAAATGATTTCAACTTATACTTTTAGTCAAAGCAAGCCATCCATGTGGCTAAATGAAATCAAAAGAGGAAATAATGATTTTAAACCCCCTATGTGACTATGTGTTTTGACTAATCCCTTTATATGAAGAGGGAAACTAAGTGTGGTGAAGATTACAACATGCATGAAATCATTTTTGAGGTGTTGACAGGCGAAATTGACCGTTCGTCAACTGGAGCAGTGAATCCGGTCCGGGGTTGTCTAATTAACCCAAGCCATTTGGATTAATCCACTCCAATGGGTTTAGCAGCTTCGTTGGCCGATCTAAGTCCTAAAGAAAGCGAAGAACAAAACTAAAGGAAATGCAATAACTTAATAAATAACAATCGCTGAAAAACTATATATACATCTAATATATATTTACAGTTTAACTGATTAATACTTATAGAATAACTCTAATTAACATATGCACAATATATACAAATAATTCTATTTCTAATATATATAATATGTACAAAATACAAATTTTAATCTAAATCCGTGAAAATCGAAAGTAAATTGATTTTTTAAACAACAGTAAAGTTATTTTTGATTTGTTTTCTTATAATGTTTATATAAAAGAAATTGAATATCAAACTGTCTAATTAAATAAATAAATAACAGATGATAAAAAGTGTTTTAACTACAGGGAACTTCTATATTTATTATGCTAATGAAATCAAATAACAAGCTAACCTGTTGTCGCATCCAATATCTGTTCGATGTATAGCATCCAGTCACCTTATCTGACGAGGTAAACCTGCGACAGATCCTGAAATTGCTGCTAATAAATGTGAAGAAGCAATTATGAAGTTTGAATCATAACAACAGAACATATAACAGATGTAGCCACAGTAATCTTATAATCTTACAAGCAGCCACAATAAGATAATTTTTCTTGTGAGAACTTGCATATAAACATTTGACCGAAATTAGAGATAAACCTCTTAATTCAAATTGAATGAATGATTACTGTGTGTTAAATATGGAACATGAAACATGGATAATATGCAAACTTTTATTCTATCAACTTGTAGTAAACCATGATAGCGAAAGAAATCATAATATATTTACAAATTGAAATAAACATGACTTGAATGAAAACACAATATGGAAAAGCTAAAGCTGTGACAAGTATTATATTCCATTCAAGTCTGTAAATGAAAAATCCATAGTCTTGCCCCAGGCTGAGATGATCAAATGTTTACAAAATAACATGATTATATAGCTTCCAAGAAACAAAACTGTTTCATGTTGATAATATCAAATCTATTCCAAATATGTGGGGGATGCAACCACCCTGATTTCACTGAATAAAAATATCAACAGCCTAATCTATTTACTAAAAACACAAAGTTCATATGGTTGGGAGATCTCAATAGTGCCTCAAATCTCCTTGGAAATCATGGGTTCCTGAAAACAAATGAAAATGGGAAGATTTTAGAT
Organism: Picea engelmannii; assembly: GCA_009831015.1. NCBI lineage: Eukaryota > Viridiplantae > Streptophyta > Pinopsida > Pinales > Pinaceae > Picea > Picea engelmannii. The sequence goes on from ML794259.1 coordinate 376,357, forward strand.
ATGTTTTCAATTGTCAAATCAAGCAATTCGAATTTTTCTAACTGGCTACAGAATCTTACGATTCTATAGCTAGTTATAATAGCAACTAAAATCACATTTTATTCAATAAACAAAACAAACTAATCGTTATAAGAAAGATAATCTATTCAATCAAATTGTCTATCATAACTTGAGAGTGACAAAATCATGCTAAAATTAAAAAGACAATCATACCTCAAATCACAGTATCAAAACATATCAAGCAATCTTGGAGTTCACGATTGTTGTTGTTGCCTCTACATTCTTAAAAATGACAAATCCTGTAGTTTTTAGGCGTTTCTCTACTATTCTCGTTTCTCAACAAATCCACTTGGTCTTTTAAATATTTAAGCCAGGACTGTAGTAAAGGCACATCTGTATAATACCTGTCGATCCAGGATCGACACTCATCACACTGTGGTTGTCGGGACTGTGCATTGGCACTGACAGCATTAAGGGTTGGAGAATCGTCCACGCGAAAGGTAGGTTTATCATAGAGTTGAATTCCCAAGAATTCTGGGTTACCTTTTAGACATGGAGGCAGTTTGTTTACATAGTCATAGGGTGTGTCAGGATAGAAACCGTATGACACGGGGTCTTCTTCAGCCAAAAACCTCTCAATTTCTGAATCAGAGTCTTCACTTACTTCAATTGTGTTGCTTGTGTTTGCACAGGGTTTGATTTTATTCTGAACACTTTGTGAAATCAAATGACCAGCCTTTTTATTCTTAAAATTAACATCGACGCTGCCCTTTAGCTTCTTCCCTATGGGTTTTTTAACAGTTTTAGTGCAACTCTTTGGGTGTGAACCCGATTGATTGTCTGGTTGAGTAACATCAGGGTAGGTTGAGGGTCCACTATTAGGGGCAAGATCACAGGGCAGGAGCGGTGGAGGAGAGGCGGTAGGTTTCACGAGGGTTTTAACAATGATCGGTTTATCAACCTGTCCCAACTCACTGTTACCAAAGCCATTTCATGAAATAAATGCATCCCAACAATCATTTTGTAATTGCAACTGATGCACAAGGATAATTTTAATTAAACCATGATGGAATAAACTCGAATCATACCTCTTCTTCTTAAACCATTTTCCCATCTTGTACAAACTTCTAAGCATGAAGTAGGCATATTCAACGGGAAGTCAATGAAACTCATAAGAAAGTGAAGATGATACAGGAAAACTAATCCAAATCTTCCTTCACACGTAATGAATTGTTTCACAATAGCAAGTAGATCGTTCCACCTAGGTTTTAAGGATGAGACTGGCATACCTTGATCGCAACTAGTGATTTTCTATGAGGTGAACATCAAAGTCCAGGGGACCTCTTCAACTTTTCCATTCTTGAACCACTTTTTCCCGACAGATGGAAAACCTGTGGATTGGCTTAAAAACTCTTATGTTACTTCTAACTGCACATCACCTATCTTTTCCATGCAGCCATCGAAGGTCAAGACAAATTCTTGGGCAACTCGAAGATTGAAACCCTTAAATTTTTAGATGAACACATGCCAGTCGTTCCTTTCTAAATCGTCCCTGGAATTATCATATGATAGCAAGGTTTGGATGCCATTCGGCTTGATCCTTACCACTGGAGCCATGGTGAACAGAAGGGAATCAAAACAGCACTCACAAGTAGGTTTTGATAAAAAGCCACAGAGCCATAGCCCCGAGACTCAACAAAACAATGCTATGATAGTTCAAACGGTAGGCAGAGGCGTTAATCACCATGCATGGGAACAAAATCGTGAAGCCCGAGACCATACAGAAGAGTAATGACATGTTGTACTTTGTATGCCACCTTGGCATTGGGAACGTTTTAGGATCAGAGAACTTTGAAAACCATAGTACGCGCGTTCATAGATTAATCACAAAGGTAAGTGCATCGAATAACAATTGAATAATTCAAAGTTTCATGAATCAAAACTCTATCAATATCAATCGAATATTAATGAATGGAGGTCTTTCACTTATGTAACCAAGGCATGTTCATAACCAAGGGGTTATAAGCAAGGAGAAAAATCATGTTCATAGAAAAAATATGACAATTCTATAATAAACCACATGAGCAATCTTCTTTTAATCACAAATCAAAACAAAGTGTCAATTCCAGCCGTGAGTTTTCATGCTTACAGTCATGAAAACAAAAATCAAAAAGAAGATATGTAAAAAGCGACAAGTGACAAGTGTCGTTTAGTGAGAATGCTCATGACAAGTAATGAAAACTAGAGACCCTGTGTAGGCAGCTTACAAACAATAGAAATTATATTATTTCTACCAACAATGGAGACACACTAGGAGAAGCAGTTATCTCTGCCAAATGACGAGTTCAGATTAGGATAAAAAAATAAAAAAAAACCTTCGAATCGAAAACAACCGAAAAGTTGTCTGAACATCATAAATAATTATAATGCATTCCAGTTTTCAGACAACTGTTATTTTTAAAGAGATGAAAACTGACAACAATATTAACAGAAGAGAATCAGGATATTAAAGTTAAAATCTTCAATACTGTTGACAGGGCCGCTGTTGCCAGCAGGCGTCCATAGCCTCGACAGGGATGTCAATTAACCCACTCTGATATATGTATCATGTCAAGAAGTTCTAGATCAAAACGAAGGACATTTAAGGTCAGAAAGAATCCATATCTGAGAATTTTCTTTTACCCGACATTGCTTCGCTACCAGCGGGCCTGTTTAGTACCCCGACGAAGTTACCTTGGCATCATGCATGCATTTACCCGCTGCCAGCAAACCTGTTCAGTATCCCGGCGGGTTTACAAGCACTTCCCACAGCTCTTTGAAGATTTATTTAGTTTTTTAAAGATATTTAATAGAGCGGGGTGATGCTGAAAATTCTATATATATATTTTTTTAACACATCTTAGTAAGTCACAGACCTTGAAGAAATTTCTTAGTTGTCCTTCGTCAAGATTTAGAAATAGTTTGTTAATAAAACCAACTTTCAAGAGCAGGGAGACATCTTTGAGTTGTTCTCTTAAGGAACAGGGATAGCATAAAAAGAATTTTTATGGATGATCGTGAATACCTTCAGTTGCAGATTGAAATCAAGAAACGTTTTTCAAACAAAAAATTATCTTCAACGTGGCTGCAAACTCAGAGAAATACCACAATTGATGTTTAAACAACTTTCAGCAGTCATTTTCGAGGGGAAATTTTTTTGTTCTCTTCATCTAAGCTAGCCCATGATGCAGGTATGTGTGTTTCAAAAAGAAAGACCAATAAGCATAAAGGAAAAATCAAAACAAACCAGCAAAGAAAAACAAACAGCAAACAAAATAGAAAATATTTACACAGTGTACATGGGAGCGTCATCAGACGAAGTACCTTTTTAGAGCTTGGCCATTCACTGGAAAGGTGTCTGGTTTCCCCTCTAAATTCTGTAATCGGAAGGAACTGGGACCCAATTTTTCAGCAATTAAAAATGGTCCCAACCACAAGTTCTGAAACTTAGTATGCTCTCCTTTTCCCTCATGAGGTTTGTCCCATTTTAGGACAAGGTCACCTACCTCAAAATTTCTGTCAGAGGCAGAATTGGAATCAAACCAGTTTTTAACAATGAGTTGATGTTGATCCAATTTATGTTTTGCTTGAGCCCTCACTTCTTCTAATTTTAACAAAGCGTTAATTTGACTCTCCAAAGGGGGATAGTCTTCTTCCTGTACTTTCTGCGATAACTACAGAGATGGAATAAGGACATGCGGTGGGAGAATCGCCTCTCTACCGTAAACAAGAAATAAAGGTGAGTTACCCACAACAGCTTTAGGAGTTACTCTATCAACCTAGATTGCGTTTAATAATGCGTTATGCCAATTTTTATGGTTTTCGGAGACCGTTCTCTTGATAATTTTGATCAGATTTTTATTATTTGATTCTGCCAAACCGTTGCCTTGGGGGTAATAGCTGGCAGAGTACTTTAATTTAATTCCTTTTTCTAGAGCGAAATCACTCATTTCAAGAGACAAAAAATAAGAAGCATTATCAAATACCAGACATTTAGGGATACTGAAACGAGTAATAATATTTGAATTCAAGAAGGATATTACCTGTCTGGTATTTACAGCTTTTAATGGAGCAGCCTTGGACCACCTGGTGAAGTAATCTGTGGCTATTATGATATATTTATGTTGTTGCGAGGATGGCGGATTGATTGGGCCTATAATATCCAGACCCCACTGCTGAAAAGGGAAGTCTACCGAAACTAGTTGCAAAGGGAAAGCTGGTTTTCGTATCCGTCCGGATGCTTTTTGACAAATCACACATTTGTGACATAAAGCATGAGCATATTTAAAAAGGGTAGGCCAGTAATAATGTGCTCTTAATACTTTATGGGAAGTGGTGTCCCCACCGAAATGCCCACTAGCTTCTCCTACATGCAATTCCGATAAGACTTTTTCTGCTTCATCTTTTTCAAGACATCGCATAAGTACTCCATCAAAATTTTGATGAAACAAAATACCATTAATCAGCTGAAAAGAAGAAGATTTTAATCTTAGTGCTCTCCTTTTTGTTGGATCAAGGTGATGAGGGGTTGATCCATGTATAAGATAGAATTTTATGTCATCGTACCAGGGACTAACAAGGTTTTGCGCACAACAGATTTGATTTTGATAGTGCTGCCCTGGATTTAACATATCAGTTTCTTCTTGCTGTCCTATAGCTGAATCGACGACCAACTTGCATAAACCTTGGCCTCTTACTATTTGTGCCGGGGTGATTTCTATGTCATATTCTTGCAAGGATGTGACCCATTTTGCCCTTTTTCACCTAGTTCTTTCTGTACTAACAAATTTCTGACAGTCGGGTAAGGGACAATGATTTTCGTCCTAGATTTCAACAGATAAGATCGAAAGTGCTTTACTGCTTTGAAAACAGCATAGGCTTTCTAATCTACTGCTGAGTAATTAAGTTATGCCCCCTTGAAGGCTAAACTCATAAAGGCGATTGGAACTTCGCTGTTTTCAGCATTCTTTTGAGTTAGGATGACAATGTAGGATCGGTCAGAGGAAAACGTGTAGAGGGTGAAGTCTTGCGAAAATTCAGGGCTCATTAGAGAAGGAGCGTCTATTATAGCCTTTTTTATTGAATCAAAAGCCTGGCTTTCTAAAGGTCCCTAATGGTACTGTACATCCTTTTTTATTAGGTTTTGTAATGGTCTCACCATTTCCGAAAAGCTGGGGACGAATCTCCTAACAAAGTTTATTTGTCCTAAGAAGGACTGCATAGACTTTTTTGACGAGGGAGGTGGCAGTTTTGAAATGACTTGGGTTCTTTCAGGGTCGATAATCATCCCTTTGCTCGATACAATAAATCCAAAGATCTTACCTTGTTCTACTGCGAAGATAGATTTTTTAGGATTCAAAGAAATGTCGTACTTACGACATCGCTGTAGAATGGATCTTAAATGAGCTAGATGATCTTCTTTATTTTTTGAGAAGACAGTGACGTCATCTAGGTAAACTACTACATATTGATTGATCAAGCCTTGGAAAGCGATGTCCATCACTCTCTGGAAAGTGGCACCGGCGTTTATGAGTCCAAAGGGCATCTTTCTATAAGCGTAGGTGCCCCATGGAGTGCGGAAGGTGGTTTTGAGTTGGTCTAGAGGAGACATAAGGACTTTGTTGTACCCTGAAAAACCATCCAACAAGGATAATCTTTCAGAACCAGATACCTGTTGAAGGATCTGTTCCATGGGAGGGACAGGGTAGTTGTCTTTATTAGACGCTCGGTTAAGATTTCAAAAATCGACATAGTCATATTTCACCACTCTTCTTTCTGACAGGGACAAGATTAGAGACCCATTGTGTGTACCTAACTGGAAAAATTATCTTAGCGTTCAGGAGTTTGTTTAATTCCTTCTTGACCGTTGGTTTGAGTTTTGGGTGCATTTTCCTTAACTTTTGTTGAAAAGGTTGGGTTTGGCGTTTCATGGGAATAACATGTTGTATGATGTTAGGATCAAAGGTTTTTAGGTCGTCGTACATCCAAGAAAAAACATCTTTGAATTCCTTAAACAACTTAATAAATGCTACTTTTTCTTGCTCAGAACATCCCAACCCTAAATTAATGCACTGTGGATTGTCTTTAGTTTCCAAATTTACTTTTTCATGCGTCAAGGTGGAACTATTCCTTTTACAGTTCACAGATTTTCTGAACTTGTCGTGAAGATCATAAAAATTTTCTAATCTAACTACAGATTTTGAGATAGAGTTTACCATGTCTGATGAAGATTCTGGGGATCTCAGATCTGGTATCACCGTAAAGTCGTGAAGATTTTTGTCATGGGTACCTTTGTTGATCACCGTGCCCTAGAACGTTTCTTCCATATGCAGAAAACTTATGATCTATTGATCGTCATCGAAGACTCTCCAATTCGGGATGTTGTCTGGGACGGACGGTCTAAACAACAGTTCGACAGAAAATGCATTCGGAGATAAGCCTTCTATAGGAAAAAGTTTTGAAGCGACTTTAGCTAGCAAATCAACTTCCGAATTATTAAATCTAGGAATAGAATTTATGTTAAATGTAGAAAACTTGTTCATCAAATTCCATACCTCAGTTTGATAGCTTTTAAGGTGTGGGGATAAATAATGGATAGAATTTTTAACCTATCTAACCACGATTTCCGAATCACCAAAGACAGTCAAATTTTGAATGTTCATATCTAATGCTTTTCTGAGGCCTTGCATGAGTGCCTCATATTCAGTTGTGTTGTTTGTACATTCGAATTCTAACCGGCAAGCAATCAGAGTCTTGTTACCTGCTGGATCGATGAGCATGCACCCTGCACCAGCTCATTTTTTAGATTTTGACCCATCAAAGTAAAGAGACCATATTTGATTCTCGTCGAGTGCATGTGACCACTGAGAGAAAGTTGTTGACTGAGTGCATGTCATAATTTCAGATTGTTGTTCCGGGTCAGTGATGGTGGAAGTTTCGGCCATGAAATTGCCGAAAAAAGTATCCATACCTTGTATTTCCGATGAATTGGCAAAAGGAGTGAATGGTTCATTGGGATCATTTAAATCAGTCACCGTTAACTTCAGATAATGTTCACGATTTACCTTGATTCTATTAGGCTTTCCATTCTCGGGGAGCCACAAGTGAGACCAATCCGTTGCAAAATAGCCATGTAATTGTTCCGACCAGTCTCTACTTAAAAACAAACCATAAACTTCTGGGATATATACAACAATAATATCAATCACCTGATGAACTTTAGGATTAGACGACAATCTTATAAGCACATTTCTTAACTCGCCTATCACTTTAACACTAGTTCGATCAAGCTGGATAATTTTCAAGGTGGATGGTTGAACTTCGGCATTGATCTTTTGATAGACAAACCAAGGCATTATGTTAGATGACGCACCTGAATCTACCATACAGTTATGTACACTCCTATTGAAAATTTCAAAAGTCAACAAAAATGGAGGGACATTTCTGTGAGTATTAACGGTGGAAGTTTGTTGTTTTTTACTCACAGCCTCTAAAACTGGTTTACCTACATTTGTTACATTATTTACAAGAAGGTCTCTTTTATCATGAGGCTTGGATGTAGTTTTGGTGGAGGCCTTATGAGGAATTTTGGGGTTGTTTTGAACACCTTTGTTACTTCTCGGATTGTTATTTTTGTTGTTCTCTGCAATATTCTGCAGCATTTTTTGTAGAAGAAAAGGGAATTTTAATAATTCATAAACAGAAATGTTAGCCCTAAGATTTTTTAGACCTTCAATCAAATCATAGTCTAAACTTGGGTTTACTAAATTCTGTTTAGTCTCAGTTGATTTACACTGTTTTTGAGGCAAAGTCGTCGTAATTTTGGAAGAAGGCTTATTTGTTGTCTTGCTCCTAGTATTGTAAGGATGCATTGTTTCAAAATTAGCTTGAAAAATGCTATCCGAAAAATGTCCAAAAATATTCGAAGAGGATTCATCTTCTTCTACCGTCTCTTGTTCAGCTACTTCTTCAGGAATCTCGGGGGGAATCAAGTTATCGTGTGCTTCTAGAATCGTTTGAATAGAAAATTGCAGGCTTTCTAGATTTAGGCCTTCAGTATTTGAATTGGGTCGGTTGGTGGGAAAAGGCTTCCTAAAAGGAGGTTTGTAAGGCCCTTTGCTCGAAGAAGCTTCTTCAGCCGACCTTTTCAAATCTATAACTTGGTTGGACAACTTTTGAACGACTTTCTGTAAGTTTTCTAAATCTGAACTCTCAGGTTGAGCTTTGTTTTGGGAAGTTCTAGGAAGGATTTCGATTTTCTTTTTGGAAGATGAACTAGTCTCTATCTCGTTGCTAGTAGTGTCTTTTAAACTGAGAATGTCTTTCTCGATCTGACTGGCCTCTTCGAAGGATTCTAACAATGTGGCTTTCTTGGATCTCTTTACCCAAATGGCTATGTTTTGATGTAACGCTTTCGTGTAGTATGCGATAATAAGATTCTTGGCAGGCATCGAATCCATAGGGATCTGGTTCTTTAGTGTCAAGAACCTTTGATTAAATTCTTTGATCTTTTCTTTGGGGTTCATTTTTAAACTAAAAATCTCCATGACTAGAACTTCAGGAGACTTTTCGTCTCCGAACTTCTCAAGGAAATAGGATTCAAATTTCTCCCATGATACGATGGTGTGGGGATGTTGGGCAAAGTACCAGGTAGAGGCATTGCCTTCAAAGGTGTAGGGAAACAATCTACAGACTACGTCTTCATGCTCAAAACTACAGAGTCTAATGGCTAACATAAACTTTTGATGTGATCTTTAGCGATCTGTTTGGAGTCCGGGTCAAATTTAGGGAGCCATTTCTCCGGGTGTTTGGGCAAAGGATGTTGAGGCCCAAGTATGGCCACTGCATCTTGGTCAAGCCATGGTGTAGTGGGATTGTTCGGATTGGTCATAGGTGTGGGTGGTGTCAAAGGCTGGGATGAGGAACTGCCTTCGTCAGAAGATTCTTCTCCAGAAGAAGAAGGAGATGAAAGGGGTGGTGATGGTGGAATACCAGATCCTCCTGCTGCAGAAGTGAGGATTGGATCTGTAGGGTTTAAGGTAAGGTCAGTAACTCCAAGTTGTTCTCTGATATTAGAGAAGTCTAATGGTTGATTCAAAGGTCAGTTTGGTTGTCTTGTATGGGCTAAGGCACTGTGTGTTCTTATGAGGGATTGACGAACAATATCTTGTATGTCACCACCCAAAGGATTTGGAGTTACTGGTTCAACTGTGATCCATAGATCGTCGTTTGATGTGGTTGTTGTTTGAGGGACAATGTTGTCGTCTAAACGACTTCTAGTTACTATAGGTGAGCGGGTAGGTGGGGGAGGAGTCTTACGACCTCCTCGTGCCATTAATAGTTTTCAGGCCCTCCTTCTAGCACCATTTGTTGACAGCCAAAATTGACTGCTCATCAATTGGAGGAGTGAATCCGGTCCAGGGTTGTCTAATTAACCCAAGTCATTTGGATTAATCCACTCCGACGGGTTTAGCGGCTCCGTTGGCCAATCTAAGTCCTAAAGAAAGCGAAGAACAAAACTAAAGGAAATGCAATAACTTAATAAATAACAATCACTGAAAAACTATATATACATCTAATATATATTTACAGTTTAACTGATTAATACTTATAGAATAACTCTAATTAACATATGCACAATATATACAAATAATTCTATTTCTAATATATATAATATGTACAAAATACAAATTTTAATCTAAATCCATGAAAATCGAAAGTAAATTGATTTTTTAAACAATAGTAAAGCTATTTTTGATTTGTTTTCTTAAAATGTTTATATAAAAGAAATCGAATATCAAACTGTCTAATTAAACAAAGAAATAAAAGATGTTAAAAAGTGTTTTAACTACAGGGAACTTCTATATTTATTATGCTAATGAAATCAAATAACAAGCTGACCTGTTGTCGCATCCAATATATGTTCGATGTATAGCATCCAGTCACCTTATCTGACGAGGTAAACCTGCGATAGATCCTGAAATTGCTGCTAATAAATGTGAAGCAGCAATGATGAAGTTTGAATCATAACAACAGAACATATAACAGATGCAGCCACAGTAATCTTATAATCTTACAAGCAGCCACAATAAGATAATTTTTCCTGTGAGAACTTGCATATAAACGTTTGACCGAAATTAGAGATAAACCTCTTAATTCAAATTGAACGAATGATTACTGTGTGTTAAATCTGGAACATGAAACATGGATAATATGCAAACTTTTATTCTATCAACTTGTAGTAAACCATGACAGTGAAAGCAATCATAATATATTTACAAATTGAAATAAACATGACTTGAATAAAAACTCAATACGGAAAAGATAAAGCTGTGACGAGTATTATATTCCATTCAAGTCTGTAAATGAAAAATCCATAGTCTTGCCCCAGGCTGAGAGGATCAAATGTTTACAAAATAACATGCTTATATAGCTTCCAGGAAACAAAATTGTTTCATGTTGATAATATCAAATCTGTTCCAAAAATGTGGGGGATGCAACCACCCTGATTTCACTGAATAAAAATATCAACAGCCTAATCTATTTACTAAAAACACAAAGTTCATATGGCTGGGAGATCTCAACAGTGCCTCAAATCTCCTTGGAAATCATGGGTTCCTAAAAACAAATGAAAATGGGAAGATTTTAGATATGTTTTCAATTGTCAAATCAAGCAATTCAAATTTTTCTAACTGGCTACATTATCTTACGATTTTGTAGCTAGTTATAATAGCACCTACAATCATATTTTATTCAATAAACAAAACAAACTAATCGTTATAAGAAATATAATCTATTCAATCAAATTGTCTATCCTAACTTGAGAGTGACAAAATCATGCTAAACTTAAAAAGACAATCATACCTCAAATCACAGTATCAAAACATATCAAGAAATCTTGGAGTTCACGATTGTTGTTGTTGCCTCTACATTCTTAAAAATGACAGATCCTATAGTTTTTAGGCGTTTCTCCTTTGCTTGAGTTATGGATTGGAGTCTACTATTATCGTTTCTCAAAAAATCCACTTGGTCTTTTAAATATTTAAGTCGGGACTGTAGTAAAGGCACATCCGTATAATACCTTTCGATCCAGGATCGACACTCATCACACTGTGGCTGTAGGGACTGTGCATTGGCACTGACAGCAATAAGGGTTGGAGAATCGTCCACGCGAAAGGTAGGTTTATCACAGAGTTGAATGCCCGAGAATTCTGGGTTACCTTTTAGACATGGAGGCAGGTTGTTTACATAGTCATAGGGCGTGTCAGAATAGAACCCGTATGACACGGGGTCTTCTTCAGCCAAAAACCTCTCAATTTATGAATCTGAGTCTTCACTTACTTCAATTTTGTTGCTTGTGTTTGCACAGGGTTTGATTTTATTCCGAACACTTCGTAAAATCAAACGACCAGCCCTTTTATTCTTGAAATTAACATCGACGCTGCCCTTTAGCTTCTTCCCTGTGGGTTTTTTAACAGTTTTAGTGCAACTCTTTGGGTGCGAACCCGGTTGATTTTTCGGTTGATTAACATCAGGGTAGGTCGAGGGTTCATTATTAGGGGCAAGATCACAGGGCAGGAGTGGTGGAGGAGAGGCGGTAGGTTTCACGAGGGTTTCAACAATGGTCGGTTTATCAACCTGTCCCAACTCACTGTTACCAAAGCCATTTCGTGAAATAAATGCATCCCAACAATCATTTTGTAATTACAACTGATGCACAAGGATAATTTTAATTAAACCATGATGGAATAAACTCGAATCAGACCTCTTCTTCTTAAACTGTTTTCCCATCTTGTACAGACTTCTAAGTAGGAAGTAGGGCATATTCAACAGGAAGTCAATGAAACTCATAAGCAAGTGAAGATGATACAGGAAAACTAATCCAAATCTTCCTTCACACGTAATGAATTGTTTCACAATAGCAAGTAGATCATGCCACCTAGGTTTTAAGGATGATACTGGCATACCTCGATCGCAACTAGTGATTTTCCGTGAGGTGAACATAAAATTCCAGGGGACCTCTTCAACTTTTCCATTCTTGAACCATTTTTGCCCGACAAGTGGTAAACCCGTGGCTTGGCTTAAAAACTCTTCTGTTACTTCTAACTGCACTTCACCTATCTTTGCCCTACAGCCATCGAAGGTCAAGGCAAATTCTTGGGCAACTCGAAGATTAAAACCCTTAAATTTTTCGATGAACACATGCCAGCCATTCCTTTCTAAATCATCCATGGCATTATCATATGATAGCAAGGTTTGGATGCCATTCGGCTCGATCCTTACCACTAGAGCCATGGTTAACAGAAGGGAATCAAAACATCACTCACAAGTAGGGTTTGATAAAAATCCACAGAGCCATAGCCCCGAGCCTCAACAAAACAATGCTATGACAGTTCAAATGGTGGGCAGAGGCATTAATCACCATGCGTGGGAACAAAATCATGAAGCCCGAGACCATACAGAAGAGTAATGACATGTTGTACTTCGTATGCCACCTTGGCATTGGGAACGTTTTAGGATCAGAGCACTTTGAAAACCATAGTACGCGCGTTCATAGATTAATCACAAAGGTAAGTGCATCGAATAACAATTGAATAATTCAAAGTTTCATGAATCAAAACTCTATCAATATCAATCGAATATTAATGAATGGAGGTCTTTCACTTATGCAACCAAGGCATGTTCAGAACCAAGGGGTTATAAGCAAGGAGAAAAATCATGTTCATAGCAAAAATATGACAATTCTATAATAAACCACATGAGCAATCTTTCTTTAATCACAAATCAAAACAAAGTGTCAACTCCAGCCGCGAGTTTTCATGCTTACAGTCATGAAAACAAAAATCAAGAAGAAGATATGTAAAAAGCGACAAGTGACAAGTGTCGTTTAGTGAGAATGCTCATGACAAGTAATGAAAAATAGAGACCATGTGTAGGCAGCTTACAAACAATAGAAATTATATTATTGATGCCAACAGGAGGTTATGGCCCTTCCACAAGTCACGAAAAAGGCTTACAATGTGTGCTTTTCTGCACATATGTGTGGGTCTCAGAGTAGACAGAGGTGCATTGAGCGCATGTGCACTAATCAGACAAGGCTCTTGGGCACAACTGCACAGAGGGTGTTGAGTACCACAGTGCTTTGGCCGCACATGCGTACAATGCGCGCCTGTGGGATAGAAAACCCACGCACAGCTGACACAGGGCCGTGAAGAAAATTTCGGATGAAATTATCTCAACTCAGCATGAATTTTGGCTTCCTGTAGGTCAGCTTGGGCCGGTTATGGTACCTGCAGGTCAAGTAAACAAAAAGAAGAGCTAAAATAACCCAAATGGGGTAGGAAATTGATACGTTTCCCCAGTGGAGTCACCAATTTGTTTCACCTCTTTTTCCACCTGAATGAGCAAAACAAAAGTTCTTACAAGCTTAGTTGGGTCAGCTAAGCAAGACAGCAGTAAGGAAAGGGTTAGAGAAAGAAACATAAAATACTAAGCTAAGAATTAAACTAAGAAAGGAAATAACAACTAAACTATTACATCAGAACATAAGAACAAGAATCAAACAAGACTCATGTCACCAATGGCAAAGGCTTTGTATTAGTGAAAAATAAAAACACCAAAGAGAAAGGGGACTTTAGGTCCCTTCTTCCTCCAAGGGAGGGCTCTTGGACCCCCAAAATTGAGCTCTTCTTACAACTTGGAAACTTGAAATAAATGGTGAAAGAATCCCAAGCTAACCCACTCAAGAGGTGAGATGGATTGCTTAAATGAAATGGTGCTAGTATACCCTTGATAGGAAAAGAGGATTCCCCAAGAGAATAGCAGCAACATAACCTTACAATGAATTCCTTGAAAATGTAGTGCACCCATGGCCTTCTTTTATAGCATAGCTTTGAGGCATTATGTAACCATCTTTGAGTGTGAAAAGGGGCTATTTAGGGCATTTTTAGGTCTTTGACTAGTCACCCAGTCGGATCCAGCCGAGATTTGGATGTCAAATCGACTTGGAAGCTGAACCAGAAGTGGGTGGGAGGCCGACCAATCTCTTAAATGTGTCATTCTCACATGTGCACGTATTTTAGCATCCATGGGCGTGCATCATGTGCATGTGCGCATTTATTACGTTTCTAGATGGCGCATGTGCGTGCATGCCCTATATAGTCATAGTGCACTTTAATTTTTCAACTGGTTACATAGTGTTTTGACCTTTTTGGCCATGATTTTGGTAATGTTGGTCCATGTGTGGACTCATAGTTGTTTGATAATGTTGGATTCTTGTAGCCATTTGCAGACAAAATTTTGGTGATAACAGTCGTGCCTCTAGTCATGTGGAATGGGGCTCGGGCCTAGTGCTAGTTTGTGAGGGAAAAACACAGACAAGGACCTGTGGATTTAATTTTAAAGGTTCCAGATCAAAACCAGGAGAGCCATTTTCGGCTCCTGAGTCAAAGATCCTGACCGGGAGGTCACGCAGCCCTTAGGAGAGATAGGGGGTCTGCACCACCCTGCTATCCCAAAATCCTATGGATAACCAAGGAGATGGTGTCTCAAGGCCCTTAGGTTGTAGACATGGAGTATCGAGAGATATCTTGAGCAACAATGTCCACTTGCATAGTCAGAGACCCACCTCATCACCACATCTCTAGGTTGGTCATGAAAATATCCACCACATCAACTGGCCTCTAGAAGACATTGGGTCTTTCTCCATGAGGTACAATTAAGGTATTATGGTGAGTGTCATTTCAATATTTGAGGAATTTGAGTTTGTTGCATCTATTACTACTTTTGATTATGTGACATTTTCTTAGACATTATTCTCTTTTCCTTGTTTCACCTCGGTGGTTGACATTGTGCCCTAGTAAGTGGGTCACCCTTAGGGATAGTTATGCTACTGGGAGGTCCTTTTGATAATTCACCGTGTCATTCTTGACCATACTTGTCACTTTACACACTTCATCCCCTCATATCCTCACCTTTTTGGTTTTTCAAGTGTACTGACCCAAGAAGGGGTTGTCCCTCACTTCATGGGAAGAAAGTGTTGAAGGCCCAGAGACTTGTGGCTGGAAAGAGATAAAATCCAAACCATTAAAATTCTATATGATCACCTAGGGATCTCGAGGAAAATGAAATGTCTCTCATAAAAAACTAATGGGACCCATAAAAGAATGTCTAATAAAAAATGCCAACCAGGGAGGAGCATGTGTGGGCACTATTTTTTTTGCTTCGGTAGAATCCCACACATGTTTCCAACTTGGGGAAGCATGATGTGACCAAGGTATAGTCAAGGTGAGCACAATTTTTCACGCTTAGGTAGAATCCCCACCTTGGCTTTAACCTAGAAACATCCTAAAAGAATAAAAGGCAACAAGTGGGCTTGGAAAAAGGTTGCATTGAAAACGAAGGTGAAACACACCCTCTACAAAGGCACCCATAAGCGAGACACTACAACCCCTTGTATGTCATGAAATGCATACCAAAAATTCTTCCCCTCATCCATGAAACATAATCCACATGACATAGAAGGAGGTACCCTTAGAAAACACCCCTAAACTTGAGGAACGATTCACCCAATAGGTCGTTTTGTCAACCCTCCCATACCTAAACTTGGAACATTGCATAGGGTCTTTGAGAATTATTTTATTTTGATGAGGTAGTTTGGATCTACGTGCTTATATGGCTCTTCTATTGATTTAATTTACTCATCATGATGCTTTTATTTGAGATCCTTGGAGGGTGTATCCATTTGTCTTTGTAGGACCCAACTAGTGGACAGTTTTGGAGGAATAAGCCTAGCTTAGGCTTCCAGGGGGATTAAATCCCACAGGTTGTATGCCAAGGTCCCACAAGCTGGATCACGAAGACATGCCTTTGGAGGCTTATATGACATCATGGAGGACCTAACCTATCCCCTACCACCCAAACAATTTTCTCAAAAGAGGCAAAATGCCACCTTATTGGAGCTTGACGTCACACATGGGATAGGACGTGGTGGTGATGTGACACTTGTCACTTTGATGAGGATTGGAACCTTGATTTAGTGGATATAGGTCCTACCACCTTGGAAGATAGATTTTGTAATCCCAACGTCACTTCTCTAATCTCAACGACTTGCCAAAAAAGGCCTAAAGGGGTGATGTCTTGTCCTTTAAGGTTTCTCTATGTGCAAATTATGAATTATTTAAAATCATTTTTGTAAAGGGGAAAGATTAGGGTTGTTGAACTCTTATCTTGTGGTTTACCCTAAATTATGTGGACAAACTATGTTTAGAACATTTTGTATAAATAGAGATCATTTGTATCTCATTTTCGATATAGCTCTCCCATTGTGAGAAGTCATCCTAGCTGAAATTTGTGCCCTCTTTGGGTAATCTCTATCTCTTGTAATTTTGTTATGTTTTATTCATGATATTGGTGGAAGAAGTAGTGTTCTACCTCTCTTGGATCTATTTTCTTGCATTTGTGGTGGATTTATCTTGGTAAAAGGAGGTTTTTCTTGTCATTTCTTGGACTAGGTAAGGATGTTATCTTGTTGATGCTTCATTGCTTGGTTAAAAGTTTGATTTGATAGATTTATTGGGATTATAAGAGTTTACAACCGCACCATATCTATCATTGTTTTCTAGAAATTATTTGTTGCACAAGGTTTTACTAGGAGAAGTAAAAGGGTTTACACCCTCCTAGTACTTCCTAGTTAACATTGCTTGCCTTGGGGAGTAAAAGGGTTTACACCCCCAAGGAGATAGAATTTATTATCTCTTTGTTCATTTGACTCCATAACCCAATATATAAAGGCACTAAATCTAATTGCATTGGAGAAATAAAATCTTGCATTGGTTAATGTGAAAACTCAAGATTTTCAGATTGTCTAAATTGGAATCATTTCTATCTTTATATGCTTGGTTGAGACACTAGGGCATCACATTTGGATAAGTGATTCTTGCTGCTGTCATAATATTTAATATACATCCATTAGGGATGCAAAAACCTTAATGCAACTTCCTTAATAACTCACAAATCAACAGTTAAAAGTTGCTAAAAGTTTGCCCCTACAATCTACTAACCCTAGTGCATTTTTTGGGTGGATTGTTGGAAAGTTTTGGTGGTTGATATATTAGCTATAAAAACTTGTATGATACATCCATAAGGCTTCAACTGTATCTCTACAATACTATTTTATTACATCCTTGTTTCATGCTAAAGTCTTGTTGGCAGCCCTACATATTTTTAACTTTTTATATCAATTAAATGGTCTATGTAGCTGCCTAACTAGGGTCATCCATTTTTCTGTTCTTCATAAGAAATTTTTGAAATGACAATTGTAAGTTTTCAGTCTTCCCTATTGTCGTTGTTTTCATGCTTTGTTCATGACTGAAAGCATGAAAACTAAGCATTTAAACTTACGACTGTGTTACCATTCTATTCGAAAATTTTCGAAACGCAAAATGTCTCTACAGTTTATTAATGAAGCCTTGTTCCTTGCTTTGAAGACTATTCTCTTTGTTTCGATTCCTTGAATACCAAACTTGCTTGGGGATTGTAAATTATATCAACAAAGGACTTTTTGATTTGAGCATTGATATGGTTTTTTGTGTGATTCTTGGTCATTGTTTTCTCATTACTAGGCTTTGATTTACAAGTTTCACTCTACCAAACATTATGATCGAACCCACTATGTTACGCACTTATTATCATTTTAATGCTCTGGTCGTGGTTGTACTTTATGAGAGCTGGCAATACGATTTCAGTCAGATCATCATTTCAAGACTTGGTCTCGGGCTCTGCAACACCCCTCGCACTCTTTTCAAATGAATGTCTGTCTTTTCGTTATGTATTTTCTCCCCATAAGCTATAGACTGTTGGTGTTTCTTGGGCTCAGGGTATGGCTTTGGTGTGTTCTCACAAACCCTCCCTATGCGTTGTGTCTAGTTGATGGCCTGTTGATTCACTATGGCTCCTGTTGTCAGAGTCGAACCTAATGGCACTCAAACTTTGCTCTTCTATGACGATGCTAGAGAGGATCTTGAGAGTAATGGTTGGATCGTTTTCCTTAGAAAATTCCAGGGTTTCAACCTCCAGACTGCCCAAGAATTCGCTCTCTCCTTCGATGGGTGTAGAGCTAAGGTGGGTGATGTTCAACTCGAGGTTATAGAGGATTTCTTGAGCCAAGCTACAGGACTCCCTGCGAGCGGTCAAAGGTGGTTCAAAAATGCAAAGGTAGAAGAGGTCCCTTGGAGTCGTCTCTTTACATCTCAGAAGATAAAAGGATGTGACAAAGGTATGCCCATATCCTTACTGAAATCTCGATGGCACGGTCTTCTCGTTGTGGTGAAACAGTTTGTCACTTGTGAATGTTGTTTCGGTCTTGTGTTTCTTTATCATTTGCGTCTGCTTATGCACTTCATAGGGTTTCCTTTGAACATGCCTTACTTTTTATGGAGGAGCCTTTACAAAATGAGCAAAAGGTATAGAAAGAAATGATCAGACTCAAGCCTCTTCCATCACGACTTAATAAAAATCTTACTTGCACATCAATTAGAGTTGCAAAACGATAATTGGGATTCATTTTTAATCAGAAACGGTTTCTCTAACCCCAATTTCGAAGATATCAACAAGTTTGTGATTGAAGAAACTTTAATCTATCCTACAACGCCCCTCTCACCTACCCAGGCCTGTGTCTCGGCCTCCTACAACAAACCCTTACTCGATCCAAAGGTTATTGAGCAGGCCCATGGGCAAGTTACACAACCTAACAACTCTGTTAAATTTTCAAATAAACTTACATGAAAGACATCTAAAGGCCATGCTGATTTAAATTTTAAAAATAAGAGAGTCGGAAGATTAATTTCGAGGAAGCTCAGAAACAAGTCGAACCCTCATGCGAGCTCGATCAATATGATCGAGATCCATGAGAGTTAGGACTCTGAAATTGATAGGTTCCTAGTTGAAGAAGACCCTCTTTCGTTCCAACCACACCTTAATCAGCCTTACAACTTTGTGGACAATCTACCTCCCTATCTGAAACATAATGTAGAGTTTCCTGGTATTAAATTGGGTAATGAATCTACAGTCCATGTTGAAGATACTCTGGTTCACAATTGTGATTATTCCCAAGGGACTGTTGCACAGTCGAAGTGTGAAGTTTGCCTATCCTGGATTGATAGATACTACAATGACATCCCTATCCTACAGTCACAGGTTCTCACTGATCAGATCGATGTCTTAACGAATGAAAACCATAGGCTTGAGTCTTTCATTCAAAGAAAAGGGAAATGAATGAAGACTACATGAAATGTAACATTTAAAAACGTTGAGGCTGCAACAACAATAGTGAATTCTAAGATCATCTGATACAATTTGATTTTAGAGGTATGATTTCTTTTTGTCTTAAATTAGTATTATATTTGATTTCACTATTAAATTAGATTATTTTGAATAAACTAGATTTCATTATTAAATTAGGTTGTTTTATTCATTTAATAAATTGGATTTCATTTACTAAAATAACTAGTTACAGAATCAGCAGATTCTGTAGCCAGTTATGTAAATTCGAAATTTGCAAATTAATAGTTAAATATGTATCTAAATCTCTTTATTTTTCCTTTTCTTTTTAGGATATTCAGGAGGTCATGGTTACTAATTAATCTAAAACATCTTTGAGACTTGCTAGCCATATCTTTGATACATTTTGTACAAACAAAAATGAACCTTTTTGAGCTTTAAAGGATTTAGTATGATCTGGGTGGTTAGATCCCCCTTTTATTTTTGTAATCAATATCTGATATCAGAAGAGGAAACAGTTACCTTTCTGAAGGTTTTAAAAACCCATTATTTTTTGTAACTTGGACATCTTGGCCTAGGGCTAGTTGTGGACAGCTTATACTCGAATTTAGACATAACATGTGTTACATATCTGCTTTAGCTATTTGTAAACATTGTTGTTGTCTATGATTTGTCTATCTTGATAATTTGATGACTATTGATAGCTTTCGTCTGCACATATTATTAGGTTGTCAAGATAATTTCTTTCATACAGTCCACAATTGTATGCTTCACTTATATAAAAAAAAAAGTGATTGATTGTTCGATTCAAATATTAAGGTTTATCTTAATCTTGTTGAATGATCAAAAGTAAGTTGTTACTATCAGATTTTTCTTGTAATTGCTTGTAGTTCTCATATATCACAGTTATTATTTTGCATCCTATCATTTTGTTATTTAAATATAGTGGTCAATATACTGCTTGGCGTTTACTCCAAACAGCCTGAAGTGACACAATAGATTTATCTCAAGAGTGGATATGCGATTCATGATCATACAAACGTCGGATGCATATTCTTCAAGTGATAAGTAGGTTAGTCTATTCCTTTTATTTGCTTGTTTAATATAGTAACTTTTAAATATGGTTTAGTTTTCACTGTCTATATATTTTGCTTCCATAGTATTTTGATATTTAATCTTATAGATGCATAGAGATTAAAAGCGAATAAAAAAGAAATAGTTCATTTTTCTTTCTTTATCTACTTTCATCAAAAGAACCATTTTACATTGATTTTAGTGAGTTCAGATCAAAAATCATAAATTGTATAACATGTGTATAAATTAGACAAACATTTCTGTGTGTAAATATTATTGAAAATAAGTTGTATATATATATCTGTACATATATATATATATATATATATATATATATATATATATATATCAGTGATTAGTTATTAGTGAGTTATTTCATTTCTTTTATTTTATTTATTTGTTTCTTTTAGTACTTTAGATTGGCCAACGGAGCCCTTAAACTCGTTAGAGTGAGTCAATCCAAACAACTTGGGTTAATTAGACA
Organism: Picea engelmannii; assembly: GCA_009831015.1. Taxonomy (NCBI): domain Eukaryota; kingdom Viridiplantae; phylum Streptophyta; class Pinopsida; order Pinales; family Pinaceae; genus Picea; species Picea engelmannii. Next base: position 397,232 of record ML794259.1, read on the forward strand.
ACCTCGGACTAGACTCGCTCTTCCAGTTGATGAGCGGTCATTTTCGCCCAACAAAAAATGGCGCTAGAAGGAGGGCCTGAACACTATTGATGGCATGTGGAGGTCGCAAGACTCCTCCCCCACACACCCACTCACCTATAGTGACAAGAAGTCATTCTGACGACAACATTGCCTCTCAAACAGCAACCACATCAAACGAAAATCCACAGATTATCGTTGAACCAGTAACTCCAAACCCCACAGGGTCCGACGTACAAGAAATTGTTCATCAATCACTCATAAGGACACACGGTGCTTTGGCCTGTATCAGACAACCAAGTCGACCAATGAATCAACCGCTAGACTTTTCTAATATTAGAGAGCAGCTTGAAGGCACTGGTCTTACCCTGAATCCTACAGATCCAGATCATATCCTCACTCCTGTAGCTGGAGGATCTGGTATCCCACCATCACCACCACCTTCACCTCCCTCCTCTTTAGGAGAAGAGTCTTTGCACAAAGGCAGTTCTTCATCACAGCCTTCGACACCACCCACACCTATGGAAAATCGAAACAATCATGCCAGACGTTGGCTCAATCAAGATGTTGTAGCCATACTTGGGCCCCAACATCCTTTGCCTAAACATCTAGAGAAATGGCTCCCTAAATTCGATCCAGATTCCAAGCAGATCATCGAGGATCACATAAAAAAATTGATGCTAGCCATTAGACTCTGAAGCCTAGAACACGAAGATGTAGTGTGTAGACTTTTTCCGTACACATTTGAAGGCAATGCCTCTACTTGTTATTTTTCCCAACAACCCCATACCATTGTATCTTGGGACAGATTCGAATCTTGTTTCCTTGAGAAATCCGGAGATGATAAATCTCTCGAAGTCTTAGTCATGGAACTCTCTAGTTTAAAGATGAACCCCAAAGAAAAAATAAAGGACTTTAATCAAAGGTTTCTAACTTTAAAAAATCGAATCCCCATCGATTCAATGCCTGCTAAAAATCTCATTGTCACATACTACACCAAATCCCTACACCAGACCATAGCAATCTAGGTAAAAAGGTCTAAGAAAGCAACATTATTGGAAGCCTTCAAGGAGGCAAGCCAAATTGAGAAATACATTCTAAGCCTAAAAGACAATATTTGTAATGAGGCTGAAACTGCCTCATCTTCCAAGAAGAAAATAGAAATTCTTCCTAGACCCCCCCAAAACAAAACTCAATCAGACAGTTCTGATTTGGAAAGTTTACATAAGGTCGTTCAGAAATTGTCAAATCAAGTTATAGATTTAAAGAGATTAGCTGAAGATCCTTCTTCAAGCAAAGAGTATATGGCTTATTTTTAAGTAGGGATTGGTCTGAACAACTACATGGTTACTTTGCGACAGATTGGTCTCACTTGTGGCTACCAGAGAATGGAAAGCCTAACATAATCAAGATCAATCATGAGCGTTATCTCAAGCTTACGGTAACTGATTTAAATGATCCTAATGAATCATTCACTACTTTCACCAATTCACCCAAAGTGCAGGGAATGAACACTTTTTTCGGCAATTTCATGGCTGAAACCTCAACCATTACTGACCCAGAACAACAGTCTGAACTCATGACATGCACACAGTCAACAACCCTCTCTAAGGTGTCATATACAGCTGACGAAAATCATATCTAGTCTCTTTACTTTGATGGATCTAAGTCTAAGGAAGGAGTCGACGCATGATGTGTGCTCATTGATCCAGCAGGTAACAAAAATTTGATTGTTTTCTGGTTAGAATTTGAATGCACAAACAATACCACTGAATACGAGGCACTCCTGCAAGGTCTCAGAAAAGCACTAGATTTGAGAATTAAGAATTTAATAGTCTTTGGTGATTCAGAAATTGTGGTCAGACAGGAAAGAAATTTCATTCATTTCCTATCTCCACACCTAAAAATATATCAAGCTGAGGTATGGAATATAATGAACAAATTTTCTTCATTTAACATTAATTCTATTCCAATATCGAATAATTATGAGGCTAACTTGTTGGCTAATGTCGCTTCTAAACTTTTTCCCGCAGAAGGTCTGTCTCCAAACGTGTTCTCCATCGAATTATTGTTCAGACCATCTGTCTCGAATAACATCACTAATTGGAGAGTTTTTTATGACGATCAACAGATCATCATTTTCCTGCACATGGAAGACAGTTTCCAAGGTGCGGTTATCAATGAAGGCACCCACAACGAAGACCTCCGCAATTTTACGATAATATCAGACCCAAGATCTCTGGAATCAACATCAGACCTGGTAAATTATATCCCAAAATCTATGATAAGATTAGAAAAATTTTATGATTTGCATGATAAATTTAGAAAATCAGTGAATTGTAAAACGAATAGTTCCTCTTTGACCCATGAAAAGGTGAACCTAGGAACTAATGATAACCCACAATGCATCAATTTGGGAATGGGATGTTATGAGAAAGAAAATTCATCATTTATTAAGTTGTTTAAGGAATTTAAGGATGTCTTTGCCTGGACATATGAAAATCTAAAAACCTTTGATCCTAACATCATACAACACATTATTCCCATGAAACCCCAGACTCAACCTTTTCAACAGAAGTTAAGAAAGATGCACCCAAAACTTGAACCGATGGTCAAGAAAGAACTAAACAAACTTTTGAATGCTAAGATAATATTCCCGGTAAGACATACACAGTGGGTCTCTAATCTTGTCCCTGTAAGGAAGAAAAGTGGTGAAATCTGACTATGTGTCGATTTTTGAAATTTAAACCGAGCATCTGATAAAAACAGCTACCCTATTCCTCCCATGGAACAAATTCTCCAACAAGTATCAAGTTCTGAAAGAATATCACTGCTGGATAGTTTTTCAGGGTATAACCAAGTCCTCATGTCTCCTCCAGACCAACTGAAAACCACTTTTCGTACTCCATGGGGTACCTATGCTTACAGAAAGATGCCCTTCGGGCTTATAAATTTTGGTGCCACTTTTCAGAGAGTGATGGATATCACTTTTCATGGCCTAATCAATCAATCCATAGTGGTCTATCTAGATGATGTCACTGTCTTCTCAAAGAATAAAAGAGATCATTTAGCTCATCTCATAACTATTCTACAATGATGTCGTAAGTACGGCATCTCTCTAAATCCCAAAAAATCTGTCTTTGCAGTAGAACAAAGCAATCTGCTCAGATTTCACTGTATCCAGTGAAGGGATGATCATTGACCTTGAGAGGACTCAAGTCATTTCAAAACTTCCTCCCCCCTCTTCCAAAAAGTCTATGCAATCCTTTCTGGGTCAGATAAATTTCATTAGAAGATTCGTCCCGAGTTTTTCCGAGATGGTCAGGCCATTACAAAATTTAATAAAAAAGGATGTGCAATACCATTGGGGACCTCTAGAAAATCAAGCTTTTGATTCAATTAAAAAATCCATAGTGGAAGCTCCATCCCTAATGAGCCCTGACTTTTCGCGAGATTTCACTCTCTACATGTTTTCCTCTAATCGGTCTTATGTCATTGTGCTAACCCAAAAGAAAAATAAAAACAACAAAGTTCCTATTGCCTTTATGAGTTCAGCCTTTAAGGGAGCAGAGCTTAATTACCCAGCAGTAGATCAGCAGTCCTATGTTGTTTTTAAAGCAGTAAACACTTTCGATCTTATCTACTGAAATCTAGGACGAAAGTCATTGTCCCTTACCCTGCTGTCAGAAATTTGTTAGTACAGAAAGAACTAGGTGAAAAAAGGGCAAACTGGGTCACATCCTTACAAGAATATGACCTCGAGATAACTCCAGCACAAATTGTTAGAGGCCAAGGCTTATGTAAATTAGTTGTTGATTCAGCAATAGAACAGCAAAATCAAACCGATTTGTTAATCGAAAATCAGAATAATCTAAATCAAATCTATTGTGTACAAAATCCTACTAGTCCTCGGTATGATGACATAAGGTTTGATCTAATTCACGGATCAGCTCCCCATCACCTTGATCCAAAAAAGAGGAGAGTGTTGAGATTAAAATCCACTTCTTTCCAGATGGTGAATGGTATATTGTTTCGCCAAAATTTCGATGGAATACTTATGCGTTGTCTAGAAAAAGATGAAGCAGATAAAGTCTTATTGGAATTACATGCAGGGGAAGCCGGTGGGCATTTTGGTGGAGACACCATTGCTCACAAAGTATTAAGGGCAGGATATTATTGGCCTAATCTTTTTAAAGATGCCCATGCGTTATGCCGCAAGTGTGTAATCTGTCAAAAGGCTTCTAGATGAGTATAGAAGTCATCATTCCCGCTGCAACATGTCTCAGTAGATTCCCCTTTTCAGCAATGGGGCCTTGACATCATAGGCCCAATTAACCCCTCCTCCTCGCAACAGCATAAATACATCATAACAGTGACAGACTATTTCACCAGATGGTCTGAGGCTGCACCATTAAAAGTGGTAAACACCAGCCAGGCAATATATTTCCTGAATTCAAACATAATCACTCATTTCGGTATTTATGAATGCCTAGTGTTCGATAATGCTTCCTATTTTTCATATCTCGAAATGAGTGCCTTTGCTCTAGAAAAAGGAATAAAACTAAAGTATTATGCCAGATATTACCCCCGGGGAAATGGTTTGGCAGAATCAACTAATAAAAACCTGATCAAGATCATCAAAAGAACGGTCTTTGAAAACCACAAAAACTAGCATAATGCATTGTTCAATGCAATCTGGGCTGACAGGGTAACTCTAAAAATTGTTGTTGGTAATTCCCCCTTTTTTTCTCATTTACGGTAGGGAAGCAATTCTTCCACCACATGTTCTTCTTCCATCTCTGCAGTTATCGTAGAAGGTTCAAGAAGAAGATTGTCCTCCTTTGGAAAGTCGGATTAATGCTTTGCTGAAGTTAGAGGAAGTAAGGGCTCAAGAAAAAAAAAAATTGGATCAACATCAACTCATTGTTAAAAGATGGTTTGATTCCAATTCTGCCTCAGACAAGAATTTTTAGGTAGGCGATCTTGTCCTTAAGTGGTACAAACCTCATGAGGGGAAAGGAGAACATACTAAGTTCCAAAACCTGTGGTTGGGACCATTCTTAATTGCAAAAAAACTAGGTCCCAATTCTTTCCACCTTCAGAATTTAGAGGGACAGCCAGACACCTTCCCAGTGAATGGCCAAGATCTCAAAAGGTATTTTACCTGACAACTCTCCAATACACCTTTTGTACATATTTTTCTGTTTTGATTTCTTTGCTTTCCGTTTTTCTTTGTTGTTTTGTTTTTATTTTCATTTTTGTTTATTGGTCCTTTTGAGTCAAACATGCCTGTATTACAGTCCATCTCAGAAAAAGAGAACATAATGCTTCATCTCAAAATAACTGACAAAGGACTGTCAGAACATCAATTGTTGTCTTTTTCTAAAATTGTAGGCTAGTTAAAGATGATATTTTGCTTGAAAGTCGATTTCTCGGTTTCAATTTGCATTTGAAAGTTTTCACGATTATCTTTAAAAAGCTCTTTATGCTATCCGTGCTCTTTAAGAAAGCAACTCAATGATGTCTCCCTATCCTCGAAAATTAGTTTATTAATGAACTATTTTTCAAATCTTGATGAAGGTCAGCAAGAAAAATTTAAAATCCTATGAAATATTAAGTTGCGTTAAAAAACTGGAATTTGCAGCATCACCCCGCTCTGTTGAATATCTTTAAAACTATATCAGAATGTGAATAATTTCTCAGAGAACTGTGGGAAGTGTTTGTAAACCCACTGGGACACTGAACAGGTCTTCTGGCAGTGGGTAAATGCATGCATGACGCCAAGACAACTTCATCGGGGTACTAAACAGGCCCGCTAGTAGTGAAGCGATGTCAATTAAAAGAAGATTCTCAGGTATAAATCTTGTCTTTAGCCATAAGCATCCTTCGTTCTGATTTGAAATTTCTTGGACAGGATACAGACGTCTTAGTGGGTTAATTGAAATCCCCGTCGAGGCTATGAACGCCTGCTGGCAGTAGTGGCTCTGTCAACAGTATTGGAGACATTAACTTAAACGTCGTGTCTTTCTTTTGTGAAGTTTGTCACCGGATTTCATTCTTTTTAAACAAAACATATATGAAATTGGACTGTGTCATGATTACTAAAGATGTTCAAATAACCTTTTCAGTTGTTCTTCGATTTGAAATCTTTCCAATTTCTCTAACCTGGACTCGTTTGTATTACAAGGATAACTGCTTCTCCCAGCATGTTTCCATTATTGGCAACCCTACATATTTTTAACTTTTTATATCAATTAAATGGTCTATGTAGCACCTAACTAGGGCATCCATTTTTCTGTTCTTCATAAGCAATTTTCGAAATGACAATTGTAAGTTTTCAGTCTTCCCTATTGTCGTTGTTTTCATGCTTCGTTCATGACTGAAAACATGAAAAGGAAGCATTTAAACTTACGACTGTGTTACCATTCTATTCGAAAATTTTCGAAACGCAAAATGTCTCTACAGTTTATTAATGAAGCCTTGTTCCTTGATTTGAAGACTATTCTCTTTGTTTCAATTCCTTGAATACCAAACTTGCTTGGGGATTGTAAATTATATCAACAAAGGACTTTTTGATTTGAGCATTGATATGGATTTTTGTGTGATTCTTGGTCATTGTTTTCTCATTACTAGGCTTTGATTTACAAGTTTCACTCTACCAAACATTATGATCGAACCCACTATGTTGCGCACTTATTATCATTTTAATGCTCTGGTCATGGTTGTACTTTATGAGAGCTGGAAATACGGTTTCAATCAGATCATCATTTCAAGACTTGGTCTCGGGCTCTGCAACACCTCTCGCACTCTTTTCAAACGAATGCCTATATTTTCGTTATGTATTTTCTCCCCATATGCTATAGACTATTGGTGTTTCTCGGGCTCAGGGTATGGCTTTGGTGTGTTCTCACAAACCCTCCCTACGCACTGTGTCTGGTTGATGGCCCGTTGATTCACTATGGCTTCTGTTGTCAGAGTTGAACCTAATGGCACTCAAACTTTTCTCTTATATGACGATGCCAGAGAGGATCTTGAGAGTAATGGTTGGCTCGTTTTCCTTAGAAAATTCCAGGGTTTCAACCTCCAGACTGCCCAAGAATTCGTAGAGCTAAGGTGGGTGATGTTCAACTCAAGGTTACAGAGGATTTCTTGAGCCAAGCTACAGGACTCCCTGTGAGCAGTCAAAGGTGGTTCAAAAATGCAAAGGTAGAAGAGGTCCCTTGGAGTCTTCTCTTTACATCTCAGAAGATAAAAGGACGTGACAAAGGTATGCCCATCTCCTTACTGAAAGCTCGATGGCATGGTCTACTCGCTGTGGTGAAATAGTTTGTCACTTGTGAAAGCCGTTTCGTTCTTGTGTTTCTTTATCATTTGCGTCTTCTTATGCACTTCATAGGGTTTCCTTTGAACATGCCTTACTTTTTATGGAGGAGCCTTTACAAAATGAGCAAAAGGTATAGAAAGAAACAATCAGACTCGAGCCTCTTCCATCACGGCTTAATAAAAATACTTGCACATCAATTAGAGTTGCAGAATGATAATTGGGATTCATTTTTAATCAGAAACAATTTCTCTAACCCCAATGTTGAAGAGATCGACAAGTCTGTGATTGAAGAAAACTTAATCTATCCTACAACACCCCTCTCACCTACCCATGCCTGTGTCTCAGCCTCCTACAACAAACCCTTACTCGATTCAAAGGTTATTGATCAGGCCCATGGGCAAGTTACACGGCCTAATAACTCTGTTAAATTTTCAAATAAAATTACGAGCAAGACATCTAAAGGCCATGCTGATTTAAATTTTAAAAATAAGAGAGCCGGAAGATTAATTTCGAGGAAGCTCAGAAACAATTCGAACCCTCATGCGAGCTTGATCAAGATGATCGAGATCCATGAGAGTTCGGAATCCGAAATTGATAGGTTCCTCGCTGAAGAAGACCCTCTTTCGTTCCAACCACACCTCAATCGGCCTTACAACTTTGTGGACAATCTACCTCCCTGTCTGAAACATAATGTAGAGTTTCCTGGTATTAAATTGGGTAATGAATCTACAGTCCATGTTGAAGATACTCTGGTTCACAATTGTGATTATTCCCAAGGGACCGTTGCACAGTCGAAGTGTGAAGTTTTCATATCCTGGATTGATAGATACTACACGGACATACCTATCCTACAGTCACAGGTTAAAGTTCTCACTGATCAAATCGATGTCTTAACGAATGAAAACCATAGGCTTGAGTCTTTCATTCAAAGCAAAGGGAAACGAATGAAGACTACAGGAAATGTAACATTTAAAAACATTGAGGCTGCAACAGCAATAGTGAATTCTAAGATCATCTAATACAATTTGATTTTAGGGGTATGATTTCTTTTTGTCTTAAATTAGTATTATATTTGATTTCATTATTAAATTAGATTATTTTGAATAAACTAGATTTCATTATTAAATTAGGTTGTTTTATTCATTTAATAAATTGGATTTCATTTACTAAAATAACTAGCTACAGAATCAGCAGATTCTGTAGCCAGTTGTGTAAATTTGAAATTTGCAAATTAATAGTTAAATATGTATCTAAATCTCTTTATTTTTCCTTTTCTTTTCAGGATATTCAAGAGGTCATGGTTACTAATTAATCTGAAGCATCTTTGAGACTTGCTAGCCATATCTTTGATACATTTTGTACAAACAGAAATGAACTTTTTTGAGCTTTAAAGGATTTAGTATGATCTGGGTGGTTAGATCACCCTTTTATTTTTGTAATCAATATCTTATCTCAGAAGAGGAAACAGTTACCTTTCTTAAGGTTTTAAAAACCCATTGTTTTTTGTAACTTGGACATCTTGGCCTGGGGCTAGTTGTGGACAGCTTATACTCGAATTTAGACATAACATGTGTTACATCTCTGCTTTAGCTATTTGTAAATATTGTTGTTGTCTATGATTTGTCTATCTTAATAATTTGATGACTGTTGATAGCTTTCGTCTGCACATATTATTAGGTTGTCAAGATAATTTATTTCATACAATCCACAATTGTATGCTTCACTTATATAAAAAAAAAGTGATTGATTGTTCGATTCAAATATTAAAGTTTATCTTAATCTTGTTGAATGATCAAAAATAAGTTGTTACTGTCAGATTTTTCTTGTAATTGCTTGCAGTTCTCATATTTCACATTTATTATTTTGCATCCTATCGTTTTGTTATTTAAATACAACAGTCAATATACTACTTGGCGTTTACTCCAAACAACCTAAAGTGACACAGCAGATTTATCTCAAGACTAGATATACGATTCATGATCATACAAACGTCGGATGCATAATGTTCAAGTGATAAGTAGGTTAGTCTGTTCCTTTTATTTGCTTGTTTAATATAGAAACTTTTAAATATGGTTTAGTTTTCACTGTCTATATATTCTATTTCCATAGTATTTTGATATTTAATCTTACAGATGCATAGAGATTAAAAGTGAATCAAAAAGAAATAGTTCATTTTGCTTTATTTATCTACTTTCATCAAAAGAACCATTTTGCATTGATTTTAGTGAGTTTAGATCAAAACTCATAAATTGTATAACATGTGTATAAATTAGACAAACAGTTCTGTGTGTAAATATTATTGAAAATAAGTTGTATATATATTTGTACATATATATATCAGTGATTAGTTATTAGTGAGTTATTTCGTTTCTTTTATTTTATTTATTTGTTTCTTTTAGTACTTTAGATTGGCCAACGGAGCCATTAAACCCGTCAGAGTGAGTCAATCCAAACGGATTGGGTTAATTAGACAACCCCAGACCGGACTTGCTCTTCCAGTTGACGAGCGGTCATTTTCGCCCGTCAACAAGTCTTTCTCTTTCATACTTGAGTTAAACTAGTCATTGCTAGTTTGTCTCTTGCAATCTTGACTAGAATTTTAGAAACTTTATTTGTAGCGATTGTTATCATTGTATTGCTGGTGTATATCATTATTTATTTCTTCATTTAGGGGACATCAATATTAAATTTATGCAACATAATATTGGGCTTGCATCTTTGTTTTACTTGTGTCTTAGGTAGATACAATCACTACTTAGCAAGTCTAATACGTTGTAGCATATCTTCTACCATCTACAAGAATATTTCCAATCCCTTATTACCTTCCATCATTGAACTATAGGGGTACCCTTCGCCATATTTTCATTTTCCATCTCATTCCCCCTAGGGTCACTGAGATACCCCCCTTGAGGTGATTACTTCATATCTAAAGTGACATGGGTACCTATCTATGGTGAAAATGGGTAGGTGTTCTCTTATTTGTCTCCATTTTGTGGTTGGTTCGGGCTTCTCCCAACCTACAACTTGTGTTATAATAGACCTATCAAGGAACCCCCTAGTAGCAACCCTTTTCTCGAGGGTGAGCAACTTACTAGGAAACCATGTCAACCACCAAGGTGAAATAAATCAAAAGGTATAATTTCCAAGAAAACATTTTATAATCAAGAAAGGACTCTTTTCAACATGCTCAAATGTGTCAAATATTAAAGTGACACTTACCATGAGACCAGACTTGTTGCCTGATGAAGCAAGACTTGTTATCTCCTAGGATCCAAGTTGGTGTAGTGGACATTGCTCTGTTTCCAATGATGATGATGGTGACATGTGGTTAGTGGAGGGGCTCTATGGGATGCATTTTTCATTATTCTCTCGAAATTCCATGCCTGCTACCTATGGGTCTCAAGACACCATCTCCTTATTTACCCCTAGGCCTGGGGGGTAACATCTGGCTCCTACATGGGGACCTATGCTCACCATAGAGCACATGAGAACCTTAGCATATCCTAGTATGAATTTTTCATACACAACTCAAGCAAACTCTTGACATTCGAGGGGTGGTGTAACTCACCCCTTGTTTATATGGAAAAAATGACAACTATGAAAATGTAGAGCAAAATTTGAAATTTTTATTTTTATTTTAGATTTTTATTCTAACATATCAATACGAAAATGCAAATCATTTGAATGTATCCTAACAAGATTCAAGTATGTAGGAAATACAATAATTTAAATTAGAAATATGCATGGAAATCTAACCAAAATGAAAACTATATTAGCATGATGCACAAAATATATACAATGAAATGCAGGATGCAAATGCCTACCCTAACCTACCTACCCTAATCTAAGGTACCTCAAGGAGTCAAGTCCCATCAGGGAAGTAGGGCTTGAGAAGGATTTCATTAATGGGTAATGTTAGCTTCTCTCCTTCGAGTGTTGTCAGTTTATATGAATCGAAACCAACAATACTCGTGATTTGGTAAGGTCTAGTCCACAAAGTATCAAGCTTCTTGTGCATTCTTGGTTTCTCTCTTCTTTTATCCCACTTAAGTACATGGTCTCCTTCCTTGAAAAACCTTTCTCTTTCTTTACGATCAAACATTCCTTTAATATTCTCTTGGTTGTGTTTCATTTGATCCAAATCATTCCTCCTAAATTCATCTGGTTCCACCAATTGGTCAATCCTTCATTGTAAATCCTCACTGTTAATCATGTATTATTGTGTAAAATGGAGGGTGGGAATTTGGAGGTTAATGGGAAACTTATCTTCCAATCCATATACTAAATCAAATAGGGTCTTTCCTATGGAAATATTCTTTTTGATAAAGTTTGCCCACAAATCATACTTAATCTTACTATCCTAGGCCTTCTTTTTTTCTCCCACAATCGTCTTAACAATACTAACGGGGTTCTTATTACTTTATTCTACCAATCTATTTTCATAGGGATAGTAGTTGAAGGAATGAGACAAGATGATCTCGTACTTAAAGAAAAAAAATTCTAAAGAAAGGGAACTAAAGGCCTTAGAATTGTTGGTAGTGATTTTGGCAGGGGCACCAAACCTTTTTATGATCCAATCCTCGAGAAAATTCATGATGAATTCCTCGGTTTCCTTTTTCATTTGGATGGCCTCTACCCACCGAGTGAAATAGTATGTAGCAGTCAAAACCAAATGATATCCATTGTTGGAGTTGTCCTTGTATTCACCAATGAAGTCGAAACCCCACTGATGAAAATGAGCTTCAACAATGACTGGTTTCAAAGGCAACGCAGGGAGTCATTGTTTTCCTGTGAAGAACTGACAAGGTTGGCAGGACAGAACATAATGATGGGTGTCAATGAACAAGGTAGGTCAATAATACCTTTCTCTTAGAATCTTATGGGAGGTGGTACAGTATGTGAAATGACCACCGCAATATCCTGAATGGAGTTCCTTAATTTATTTGTCGGCTTCGTCTTTTTTCACGCATCTAAGGATAATTCCATTAGGGTTCTTCCAACCTAGGCCATCCTAGGTCAGACAATACTTCATAGCCTTTAGTTTTAAGGCTCTCCTTGTGTGATCTACCAAGTGGTCAGGGCAGGAAATTTTCTTCAGGTAATATATAATGTCTACATACCACTCATCATGTTCCAATTCACTCACTATCACATTTACTTGTTCACTTTCCTGCAACCGTATGGATTCTTTATTGATTTCAATCAACATTTGCGCCAGACCTTGCCCTTTGATAATTTTGGTGGGTTTTGTCTCTAAGTAATATTATTGAATTTTGGATAACAACTCTCATTTGGTTACTAGGAAATCTTGTTGAGAAAGAACATATTTGACAACAGGATAGGGAACTTAATCCTTAATCTTGTTTTATCTGACATAACTTCTAAAGTTCTTAAGGGATTTAACAAGGGCATGGGCATTCTTTTTAGTGATTAAGTAATTCAAATTTGAATATCTAAGATTTTTGGTCATGAACGTGATGGGTTTATCATATTCATCCTTATTCTTTTGCAATAAAACCTTGACTATAGTATCTTGAGAGGTGAATGAGAAAATTATCAAATCGCAAGAGTATTCAGGGATGACTAAGACAGGTGCCTTAGTGATTGCATCCTTAATGTATTCAAATGATTTTAGGTTGTCATTATCCCATCTGAAGGTAATTTTGTTATCGGACTAATCGATAGGTGCAGACACTAACTGATCTCCCTAGATCCACCTAGATCTAGAACAAAACACACCAGAACATGACGCTTTCCTTAAGTTTTAGATATCGAATTTACTAACCAAAGAGGGATGGATGACATACCGTTTAAATGTCGCTTCCTCTCACCATCGCCATCCTAGCTCCATTCCAACGCTCATACAATGATGATCTTGCAAAATAATGCAACCAACCAAAGTGATAGCAATAACATAAACTCAATATAAACCTATGTATGTGATCAAGGAATCATACAACAAAACACAACAAGCTTTATAGGAAAGAATCATATTACTGTATCATATTAAATGTGAAAGAGAGATTACAACCATGGCCTTGATGTCGTAAGGTCCCTTCCAACTGTCCTTCGTTCCCCACACACTTTCACTCCAAGAATTCTGAGAGCATAGATCTGATACTACTCACAATCTATCTTGACAAAGCAAATCTCAAAGCCACTCTAACCAAGCTAATAATTCCAATCCAACCAAAGCTAACTTTCTCCATGAGAGCTCCTCTCCTTTTATAAGTTGAAGAGGATAAGGTGAGGAGGTTAGGATGATCCCACTAAATCATGAAAGCGAGTAAGATCCAAACCATTCGGATGCCACCTCACCATGGAAGATTCTCCTTCTAGAAGATTCGAGAAAACGCTTGTTTTTCCCACGTGTAATCACTCTCGCACCCTGCCTATAGATCAACCTGCGAACCTCTCACAACCCAGCTATGGTGCAACCTGCAAGAATCGGGCATTCTTGCACCCTGCCTATATAGCAACCTGCGAACTTCCTTTTTTACAGGGTTTTTACAAGGGAAAATGCAACATCTTTTCTCAGGAAAAGTTCTTCTCCCTTCTCTCTTCAGGAACTCAAGCCACTGACCCTTCTGAAGGAAAAAGATAGGTTTACATCATTAACGGTCATATGGATGACGAAAATAATGTGTAACAGAGAGCCCCCCAAAGTATGAAGTTAGAACAGAGTGATAGCTGAAATACTTTGTCGAGTGTGTGTAGGGAACAAGGAACAGTCGGTCGGAAACCTACCAACAAACAAGGAAA
>ML794259.1:424263-452889 GCA_009831015.1 Picea engelmannii
CTCCCAGAGACTGAAGATAAGATCTCATCCTTGTTTTCCAGAAGATTAAATTGTTTCCATTGAAGAGTGGAGGCCTGATAGACGCTAATCCGTCTTGATTTCTCATTTTGATTGAACTTCCTTCTAGCGGCTAAGCCTTTTTCAGAAGGACCTAGCTCTGATACCAATTGTTGACAAATACTGGAGATGATGCCTCTGCTCTCGTGGTTGCTGAACCCACAGCCGAGAACTCTCTGTCAATGTAGATTTGCCGCCCGACTGCCACAAGGAGGTTCCTCGTTCCTCAAATATTCCATGCGGTCTTCACAAATGACCTCACCCACCAGTAGATATCCCTACTGTCAGAAAATGGTCTCCACGTCATCCTTTTCTTCTGCCGACCCTCTCCTATAGGAAGAACATCGACCCCTTCTTAAGCCCATTGGTCCAGGACTCGTTCAATGCTCATCGGGTCCCATATTTATTGCCCGGAGGAAATCGGGCCCCTTTTTGAAATTTGAATTAAACCTATGCGCACCTTTTTGAATCAGGTTTTGGCATTCCATACGCTAGCTCCTTCTGGCTCCACAATGGTCCATGTGACTTGCCTCCGTGTGACCTTGGTCTTATCACTCCATCGGAGTTTCGGCACTTACGATGAAAAAAAGTTTATGTCCACGGGATTCGTGATTTCCCGATTCGTGATGCGCTTTAGCCCTCCTGGCTGAGCCCTGTTCCATGTGACCATTACCCGTGACCACAACCTTACCCCGTCGGGGCTACGAGGTTTGTGATGCATCAATGCATACACCCGTTTGATTCCCGATCGTCCAAATACCGATGCTCCGTTACGCTGACAAATTTCCTCCACTATGCCTTCGTCCTCCTGCTCTGTTGTGCTGACAGTTGGCCCCCACTCATCGGGGTTTCGTGGATCGCGATTCTGACTTGCACAAAACTCTTGTCAACGGGATCCCCGATTTCCCGATGAACAAAATGTCGACGGCACCTTGATCTTCGACACCTGTCCCTCAGATGGACGGTCCCGATCGCTTCGGGATTTCGATACTTTCGATGTCAAGTGACTTTGTCATTTCAAAGTCCCGATCACCGATGCCCCGATACAGGCTGTGATCAACGTTCCAGATCAATTCTTATCCAGCGGCTGTGATTACATCGCGAAATCGCATATCGCGATTTCGGGATTTTCGTTGTCATTGTTCACAGGACTCGTGAAACTCCGATTCCCGATTCTCCGATGAAAAGAATCAATGGTCCAGATCTCATGCTTGCTTTAATGGCTGCGATTACATCACGAAATTGCATATCGCGATTTCGAGATTTTCGTTGTCATTGTTCACGGGACTCGTGAAACTCCGATTCCCGATTCTCCGATGAAAAGAATCAACGGTCCAGATCTCATGTTTGCTTTAACGGCTGTGATCAAGTCGCGAAATCGCATATCGTGATTTCAGAGTTTTCATTGCCGAATGAATTGGACATTTCAAAGTCCTGATCCCCGATTCTCCGATGGCTTATCTCCCTCACAGCTTCTGCAGATCTGATGGATGTTAGCGACGCTCTGCAGCAATCATACGCGCCCATCCAAAAACTCGACCATACACTGATTTTCTAACAGAAAGCTCTTCTTCCTCCTTTGCCTCATCCTTTGCCATCAATGAAAATATTTCCAACACTCATACAATGATGATATTGCAAAAGAATGCAACCAACCAAAGTGATAGCAATAACATAAACTCAATATAAACCTATGTATGTGATCAAGGAATCATACAACAAAACACAACAAGCTTTATAGGAAAGAATCATATTACTGTATCATATTAAATGTGAAAGAGAGATTACAACCATGGCCTTGATGTCGTAAGGTCCCTTCCAACTGTCCTTCGTTCCCCACACACTTTCACTCCAAGAATTCTGAGAGCATAGATCTGATACTACTCACAATCTATCTTGACAAAGCAAATCTCAAAGCCACTCTAACCAAGCTAATAATTCCAAGCCAACCAAAGCTAAATTTCTCCATGAGAGCTCCTCTCCTTTTATAAGTTGAAGAGGATAAGGTGAGGAGGTTAGGATGATCCCACTAAATCATGAAACCGAGTAAGATCCAAACCATTCAAATGCCACCTCACCATGGAAGTTTCTCCTTCTAGAATATTCGAGAAAACGCTTGTTTTTCCCACGTGTAATCATTCTCGCACCCTGCCTATAGATCAACCTGAGAACCTCTCACAACCCAGCTATGGTGCAACCTGCGAGAATCAAGCATTCTCACACCCTGCCTATATAGAAACCTGTGAACTTCCTTTTTTACAGGGTTTTTACAAGGGAAAATGCAACTTCTTTTCTCAGGAAAAGTTCTTCTCCCTTCTCTCTTCAGGAACTCAAGCCACTGACCCTTCTGAAGGCAACAGATAGGTTTACATCATTAACGGTTATAGGGATGATGAAAATAATGTGTAATAGTAAGGCATTCATGGGCTTAACCTTCTTGACAAAATTTGGGATGAATCGTCTTATAAAGTTGATCTTGCCAAAGAATGACTGCAAAGTCTTTTTCTTGGTGGGAGGTCAAAATTCTTAATAGATTCAACTCTTTCAGGTTCAATGGAAATTCCTTCTTTAGAGACCATGTGTCCCAACTTCCCTTTATTGACGCTAAAGATGGAATTTTTTTGGTTAAGGGAAATTCCATACTTCCTACAACATTCAACTCTCGTCCTCAAGTGTGATGTGTGGGAGTTCCTTTCCTTGGAAAAAACTGTCAAGTCGTCTTGGTATATTTATATGATATTCTCTATCAGATCCCTAAAGGAAAAGTCCATTTCTCTTTGAAAATTTGACCCAACATTCATGATGTCGAAGGGCATTCTTAAGTACATGAAGGTTCCCCAAGGGGTGGTGAATGTGGTCTTAAGTTGATCCTCCCTTTTGACTAGGACTTGGCTGTAGCCTGAAAAAAATTGTCTAAGATTGACATCATCCCTACACCAATGACTCTTTGTAACATATGTTCCATGTTTGGGAGGGGGTAATTATCCTTCAATGATAGCTATTTAAGGTTCCTAAAATCAACTCATAATATAATCTCCTCATTTTTCTTCTAAATGACCACTATATTAGACATCCATGAGGAATATCTAATGGGTAATATAATTCCAGCATCAACCATCTTTTGAAGCTCTTTCTGAATTTGGGGCGCCAATTTTGGATTGATATGTCTCAGCGTTTGCCTAAATGGTTTGGATCCCCTATAATAGGAATGGAATGTTGAATAGCATCACTTCTATATTCCTTCATTTCATCATATGTCCAAGAAAAATCATCCTTAAATTGGTGAATTAGGTCTAATATGTCATTCCTTTTGGCCTTGGTAGTTTGTTGTAGGATAATTACACCTTGTAGGAGTTAACTCCCTTAGGCTCTCCCTAGACCGAAGACATAATAGAAATACAAATAGTGGACCTTCCTAGATATAAATCATACATGGAAATTACCTATAAGTGAATGGAATAAAAGGGCTTACCCGGTCATCTGACGATTGTCCCTGCACACTCCTTTGTTGTTTTCTTTCTCAAAGATGTCCTTCTCTCTTCTCAACGTGAATCTACACACATGAATACACAAACAAACTCCTTTCACAAAATCAAACAAATCATGTATAGATTTATTATAGATCTAATGATATAATATGAAAATCCTAATTCTCTTCAAAGATCATTATAATCATACACAATCAAATAAAGGGGAAATTCATGTGCATCTTCTACTGATAAAATGGAACAGTTTACAACTTAAAATGTGTTAGCCTGATGAAGCTCTATCCAAACTCCTTACCCAAGATCCATGATTAATCTGACAGTATAAACCTACTTTCTCTTTTCCTCCTCCTTTTTCCCATGAGAGACCCTCAATATATAGGATAATGGAGATAAGATGAAACTACACAAAGGATTTAAATAAAATACCAACATTTTTAAAGTAAATGTGATGGTTTATGGTTAAATGTGATGACATAATAGTGAAATAAGGTGGAAGAAAGAATCAAATTTAAGATCCCATCACCTCTATTCTAACGAGACACATCCATTTCGAAGGGTGTTGTTAGGTAGGTCTACAACTTCCAAGTTCAAGGAGTCCACTAGGAAATTCAACTGGGAATTGGAGAACTCCTTAGTTCCTTTCATGAATCTAAGTATTTGGGCATCATCATCAAAACTTTCCATTTATCTAGGTTATCAGGAACTGATAGTTTGAAGACCACTTCCATCTTGCACAAGCATTGAAAGACACTTTCACAAATTTGTAGAGTTGATGCGGAAACTTCCAAGGCATCAACAATATAATTTTCTTCTCTAGGGACTGCCTCGATTGAGAAGTCATTAAAAAGTTTCATGGTGTCCCATACTGAATCCCTATACCTCCTTAATCTTTCATTTTTTGCAGTGAACTTTAGATTCACTTGTGACACAACTAGATCAGAATATCCTATAACCCTTATGCATCTTATTCCTTTATCAATTCCATCCCTTGACCAAAAACTAGAGTGGGTATTGTCAAACTCTAAAGTTCACATCCCACTTGTATATTGACATCGTTCTCCTTGAAATATTGGGTCAATTGCATAAAAACTTCCCATTTTGTCATCTAGACAAGATATTTCATCCATGGGATCCCTTTGGGACTCGATCTGGCGTCTCGCAAAGGTTTCTCTATATAGTGTAACAAAACCACCTTCGAAGTGAGGGATGGTAGCATATGACAAATAAATCTGAAGGCTTACCCCAAATGTTTCTGCCCATTCCTGGATAATAGAATCCCCCATGCATCAGGTATATCAATGACCACAACATCCATCATAATAAAGATGTAGGGAAAGGCAACTAGGCTAACCTTGAGATCTTTTATAATACCACACACTATGATAGGTTTAGAGTCTAATCCACAAACATTTCGGTAAGGTCATGAGATTTCAAGGCCAATCTATCGCATTACCCTTAGAGGCATAATATTTGTGGAAGTGACTCAGTCCAACATACAATTATGGAGGGTAAAGTCATTCACCATGAGAGAAATAAAGAAGGGCGCATTCTTTCCTCTCTTTCTATCAATAATTTAAGCATATAGGATTACAGGGAGGTCATCCTCATCTTGATATTCTTCAAGGTGAAATATTTATGAAGGAGTGAAGTTGTCAACCTTCTTTTCTCTGAGGTCATACATAGGTGGAGGATCATCGGGTTGGGGAAATCCAATATCATCATCATCTTCCTCGTAGATACTGGTGGTAAGAGAGTTTATTTCCTTATCATAGGAATAGTCTTCCTCCTTGTCTTCACCTATGAGGAATTGGAAATGTATGTTGGTTTCCTCAACATTGGGGGTTTGAATATAACATTTCCTCCTAGCAATGGGATATGGTTCTTCAAGCAATATATCTCCCCATGCAACACCATCCATTCCTAGTCGGTGGGGGGAATATCCTTCCTCCAGAGCATTTATATTATCCATGAGGACATTATGAGATGATGTCAAGTTCGTAATGTTTTCCTGAAAATTATTTACTAAAGGATGATCTTGGAATTCATGTGACTCCAGATTTTTCCCTATTTGGCAGGAAAAAAAATTGCTTCTCTAAGGTTCCAGGGGACTTATCCTTTAGTAAAAATTTAAAATGTCCTTCAAAGGAGCATATATATTGGTTCAAGGTAGTTGCTTTTGTGGGAATTCTCTTGGGAGAAAACTCCTTTATCAAGTTATTACACCTATCGTTGAATTCTCTCATAGACTCTTGCTCATTTTTTCTCATTTGGGAAACTGGGAAAAAATAAAGCCTAAATCCTTTTCATCACCCAAATTTTTTATGAAGGCATCTTCAAGACCTTCCCAAATATTAATGTTTTTTATCAGGAAGTTGTTATACCACTCCCTTGTTTCTCCTACCAATGAGGCAGAGAAAAGCCTCATGATCACATCCGAGTGTCAGTTTCCAACTTCATGAAGTTCAAATTCTTCATAAAATTTTGTCAAATGAAAGTTACCCTGGTATCATCACTACCAGAGGATTTAGACAGCCATGAATTAGCCTTTTTTGGCATATCATGGGGAAAACCACTGAACTTACTCATGCCTAATGGCCCAAAAACATTTTCAAATGCCCACTTTGAAGGGTTATGTTTTTTTTCTTGTAATGTCGTCCTGTACGGGTCGTCATCAATGGAGTCTCCATGTTCAAGCCACAAAGAATCTTGAATCATGATCATGATCATTCAAGGTAGGAATTTAGAAGGACTACACCACAAAGAAGATCATTCACTCCCAGGTATGTACATTTCTTTTATGGTAATTTTTTTACTGTACTAACTTTGGACATAAGGTTGCAGATTGCAGGGCTTATGAAAGAAATAATCATGCAAGAAATGCTTATGTGGCCCCACAAAATATTGAATGTTACAAATGCCACAACTATGGACACACAACTCAAAACTACAGAAGCATGATAAGGCCTCCCATGAAAGAAAATGTTGATGTGGGACACAAGAAGGTTTGGAGAAGAAGTGAAAAACAAGAGGATCAGGCCCAAGGAATCGTACTTTCAGGATTTGCAGCAGCACAAGAATACAATGGATTTACAGGAAAAGAGGAAAGTGTCAGAATTCAAGTGGAGTATGAATAAGACGTAAAAAATCAGGATGATGACAAAATTAAGAGAGAGAATGAAAGGAAAGATGTATATATCGACGAAGAGGAAGATGAATTTGCATCAGAGAGAGTATCGTTCTGATCCATTTGGCTTGGAGACTCCCAGGTAATATGAATGGTAGACAAGGGAATTTTATGCAATAGCTGAGACAGATGGGTCAGCATTGTGGAAAGTTGAGTATCAGAGTCTTAGATAGTATGGACGGAGATGGATTCATAGATTGGTTCAGAAAGTGGTTCATAGATTGATTGAGAGATTGGTTCAGAGAGTGGTTCAGAGATAAAGAAACATTATCATAATGCATGATAATGACACAAGAATATTTGAATGCTTATTCTTGAATGTTATTCATATATTTCAGTTGATTACTAAAGGAAGTACCAATGGACAATAACTCCAATAGGTTGAGGTACAGGTTGAAACATGTATGATTCATGGACGCGTCCAAGGATCATCATAGGAATAACAAATCATGGTATTGTTGAGCAGTTGATCATTTTTCTGGTAGAGCAGAAGAATCTTCATCAGAAGCATATTGAAGTGATAGCATATTGTTCATAGTCATTACACGACATCTTGCAGAGAAGATAGGGGAAGTCATACCCACAGGGGGAATTATTTTCTTAACCATGATTGCTTAGAGTAGGTACAATATCATATCGACAGGGGGATTTAATCATTTTCAAAGGGAGAGAGAAAGTAATCAGATATATGAAGACAGGGGGAGCATCCCCAAGGATAGTTCTGTAGCATTCCCCGGTCGTCAACTCCCACGGTCGGGCGAAACGCCACTAACTTCGTGTAAAAAGATTGTTGTAGCATATTATGCATTCCAATGAATTTAAAAAGCTTAATCACAGTTAAACAAAGAGTAAGAACATTATTACCGTTAACATACATAATCCACAGCATTAACAATAATTCATGAATACGACGGAATACATGAAAACATTGTTAAAATCACAGACATGCATATTTAATTAAAATTATACACATGTATATACTTATCTTTTAAACTGTATGTAATTCACCAATATCCTGTAGACCTCCCATGAACCTCCCAGACTTAGACCGCGTTGCTCATCACTCTCAGCAGTAGGTCACCCTCGAGCTGGGACTAAGCTCCACCGGGCAGGGATTCCTAGGCTAGGCAGGGACAACAGGAAGACACACAGTCATAGAAGAAGGATTCTCTCCCATGAGCCACTTATGCCCACTACTCACAAACTCTCGTTCCCCACATGTCTGTCCCACCCTAGGAGTACACACCTTCACTGCCACCCAGACATTCCTTCGGCTGCTAAACCTCCCTTGCCTTGGGCTTCAGCAACAGACCGTACCGAAAGTCTCTGAGCTCTGTGGTAGCTACAAGACCCCTTCTAGGAGTTCTCACTTCCTCTGCACACTCTCTCACTTGGAGAGAGTCACTCACAGGATTAGTAACCTGCCTCTTCAACAACAATCACCTCCCTCACCTGGAGAGAGGTTACACACAGGCCAGACAAACTGTTTCCTTAATCTTGGTTCTAGTACAATGAGAACACCACCACAAGGCTCAACAATGAACATACAATAGCATCAACCACACCCAGTCAAGAACTGTGTGGCCACCACAGTTAGTTGGGTCAACATACATGGTTTCCAAAAACAAGGGACAGACAGACGCTTCAACCCAACCAGGCTCAACAATTACAGGACAATCGATTTTCCCATCCAGCCATATAGAATAGACTCACGGTTCTAGGTTTCATGGATGTGTGACAAGCAATCCATGCAGAGGTCGAACATAGACTCAACGGTTTTGACAGAGGGTGTACCGTCTCCTCCAGAAATCAACACAGGACTTTTGGGTTTCAGAGTTGCGTGAGGGTATGCTTGCAGAGGTCAGACGGGATTTATGGTTCAGATAGTCAATGGTAGAATGGAGGAGGAATCCCCATCATGGCTCAACTCAACATTTTTAACTACGTGTGCTTAGGTTGACACTTGTCACCCATGAAGCTCGTTCCTTCCCATTTGGAAGTCACCCATCCTTCCAAAGAACTTAGGATAAAACATCACATTAACACAGCTTTGGAATAGTAATATTTTATTATTATTCCCAAGGACTTAAGCTCTTAAGCCTAGCCCTTCTCCCAACCTTTCATCCCCCTCTCCCTTACCCAGGTTTTGTAGAAGATTAGTTCCCCATCACTCATTCATCATGGTCGGTCCACACACAAAGATGTTTATCTTTTATTAATAATGTGCATAATTACATGTACAAAATCAGGCTCTTGACCTTCAACACTTAGGCTCTCTAGCCTAATGACTTATAATCCCACTAGCTTATATAAACTTGGCTCACCATCCTATAATTCATAATTACAATTCATAATGTAATTGGGGCACGTCCTTGGGGTATTACAATCCCCTCCCCTTATTTTTGCACCATCCTCAACGCAACTTTCACATAGTATCAACAAGATTTCCAAAATCTTCAAAAAGATGCGGGTATTCTGTTGCATAGCATCATCATGCTCCTATGTCGCATCCTCAAGACCGTACCGGGTCCACTGGACCTTTACAAGCTCTATAGATTGATTCTGGAGTTGTTTTCTTTTCCTGTCCAATATGCGCATAGGATGCACTTGCAGGACACCTTCTTGTTCCACCTGAATCACATTCCAATCGATTACATGATGAGCATTAGGTATATATTTTTTAAGCAATGAAACATGAAACACATTATGTATAATCATAGATGCAGGTAATGCAAGCATATATGCAACTGGCCCAATCCTTTCCAGGATTTCAAATGGCCCACAAAATCTGGTTTCCAACTTGGCGCAGCTTCCCAACTTCAGGGAACTCTTGTTAGCTTTCACTTTCAGGAAAACATGATCACCCACTTTGAACTCTCTGTGGGTTTTGTTCTTATCAGCATATCTTTTCTGCTTGTCTTGGGCAGCTTTCAAATTCTGCTTAATTTTTATCATTTGGTCCTCCATCTCCTTGAGAAACTCTGGCCCAACTACTGTCCTATCAGCTGGATTATCCCAGCTCGCTGGAGTATTACACTTTCGGCCATAAAGCGCTTCAAATGGGCTCATCTTCAATGATGTCTGATACCCATTGTTGTAGGTGAATTATACCAAGTGTAGGTAGTCTTCCCATTTTGATGGTTTGTCCATCACATACATTCTCAGTATGTCTTCTATCACTCTTTTCACCCTCTCCATATATCCATCAGACTCAGGATGATAAGTTGTACTAAAGTTCAGATTTGTTCCAAATCATTTGAACAATCCTTTCCAGAAATTCGAGGTGAATTTTGGGTCTCTGTCGGACACAATTGTTTTAGGAATTTCGTGCAATCGTTCCACTTCCTTCATGAAAATATCAACAACATCTGTTGCCTTGTGAGTAGTTTTCAGTGGAATAAAATGGGTAGCTTTTGTAAGCTTGTCCACCACCACCATGATCGAATCATGCATCTTTCCTGTTCTGGGCAATCCCGTAATAAAATCCATCGTTACTACTTCCCACTTCCATTCAGGAATGGGCAAAGGTTGCAACAACCCTGTTGGGTGCCTATGCTCAGCTTTAACTTTCTGGCACTCCATACATCTAGCGATGTATTCATCGATCTCTCTCTTCATACCCAGCCAAAAGTAATGTCTCTTAACCGTTTCCATGGTTTTATGATATCCAGGGTGCCCAGCGTATGGCATGTTATGCATTTCTCTCATAATCGCAAGTTTCAGACCCTGGACATTAGGTACATAAACTTTTTTCTTGTACAGAAGTATCCCATCGGTTTCCAATTTATAAATATCTACCTTATGTGGCATTGTACCCTACTGTAGCTTTGCTACCAATTCTCTGTACTGCAGATCTGCATTTGCAGCCTCCAGAATTCTACTTTTAATATCAGTCTGATACATGACAATGGTTGTAGCATGTAGTTCATGCACCTTCGTTCTGAGTGAATCAACCACTTTATTTTCCTTCCCTTTTATATGCTTGATATCAAAGTCGTATTCACATAGAAATTCCATCCACCTACTTTGTCTAGAGTTTAAGGTTGGTTGATCAAACAAATATTTCAGGCCGTTATGGTTTGTTCTGAGCTCAAACCTCCTTCCCATGAGGTAATGCTTTCACTTCTTTAGAGCATGAACTATGGCTTCCAACTCCAAGTCATGAGTGGCATAGTTCTTCTCGTGTTCCTTTAACTTCCTGGATTCATAATAGATTACGAATCCATTCTGAATGAGGACTCCTCCCAGTCCTTCTTTGCATGCATCTGTGCACACCACAAAATATTCGTTTGGATCTGAAATCCTCAAGATTGGAGAATTGGTTAATAGTTCCTTCAATCCCTGAAAGCTTTTCTCACAATACTCTGTCCACTGAAAATTCTTCTCCTTCCTTTTTAAGGAAGTGATAGCATGAGCTATCCTTGAGAACCCTTCGATAAACCTTATGTAATAACTCAGCAATCCCATGAAGGATCTAACTTCCGTCACATTCTTTGGCGCTGACTATTCTCTAATGGCCTCAATCTTCTCAGGGTCTACAGCTATCCCATCCTTCGAGATAATATGCCCCAAGTAATGGATTTGTTCCTGATAAAATGAGCACTTACTCAGCATGGAATATAGTTGGTGCCTTATTAGAACCTACAACACAATCCTCAAATGCTTCTCATGTTCTTCTTCCGACTTGGAATACACCAAGATGTCATCCAGGAAGACTATGACAAACTTGTCTAGATAGTCCCTAAATACTCCATTCATCAAGCACATAAAAACAGCGGGTGCATTTGACAGTCCAAACAACACCACTGTGAACTCGTAATGACCATACCTTGTTCTAAAGGAGGTCTTGTTTATGTCTTCATCTTTTATCCTTGCCTGGTGATATCCCGATCTTAGATCTATTTTTGAAAAGATCTTTGCATCCTTCAATTGATCGAAGAGGTCATCAATCCTTGGTAGAGGATACTTGTTCTTTACCATTACCTTGTTCAACTGCCTGAAATTGATGCACAATCTCAGCATTTTGTCCTTCTTCTTTACAAACAGGACCGAGGCACCCCAAGGAGACACGCTTGGGCGTATACACCCCTTCTTCAGAAGATCTTCAAGCTACAGCTGTAACTCTTTCAGTTCTGGCGTACTCATTCTGTACGGAGCCTTTGACACTGGAGCTGCTCCAGGCATCAAGTTCACAGAGAAATCGATATCCCTTTTCGGAGGTAGTCTAGGTACTTCCTGGAATACATCTTCTAACTCTTTAAGTACCACATGATCCTCAATACTTGACACCTTATCCTTAGGTGTCTCCTCTACATGGGCTGCAAATAATTGACAGCCTTTTCTGTAGCACTTCTTCAGCTGCATCGCTGAGATTTCCCTTATAGCTACAGCTCTCGGAATTCCTTGGATTGTTTTCCGATTCCCTTCTTCATCTAAGAAAGTAAATGCCTTGATTCGGTAGTCCAAGATGGCATGGTGTTGGTCCAACCAGTCCATCCCAATTAGACAGTCATAAGAGCCTAACGGCAGAATGTTCAAATCAGCCTTCGTGCTCAGTCCATTCATGTCTACAGGACAGGACTAGACTAACTCTGTGACTTTCCTCTTGGTTCCTGTAGCTATTTTCACTAACCAAGACTTTTCATGTTTTCTTTTTTATAAATGAAAACTTTCCACCACTCTAGGATCTATATAACTATGGCTATCCCCTGAATCAATTAAAATAGTAAGGGCATGGTTGCTAATCATACCTTCTACTTCAATCATGTGTGACTGATACTCAGCTTTCTTGTTGTCCAGGGCTGCATAGATCCTTGGCATTCTACTGCCCATGTCCTCCACTGTTTCAACTTGCTGAACATTGTGAACAGTCCTCGCTCTATCATTTCAGTGGGGGAAATCTCTATACCTATGGTTCCCTTTATAGCCCCAACATTCCATAGGTGTTAGCCTTGACATTTTCCCACCCACTTCAACCTTCCTGGGCTCTCTAAAAGACGGTTGTCCTTGAGGACTGTTTCTGAAAAGGGGTGGTTTATTTCCCTTCTGCCTCTGTTCTTTCTTGAACTTTTTCTGGTCATCCCAAGCCTTCCGAAAGGTAGGATTTTCTCTTTGTTGTTCAAATAAACACTTTGCTCTCCTTATAATTTATTCCATAGTATTTGGGTCATCATACTGAATATTATCCCCAATAGGAGGCAGTAATCCACTCAGGTACCTCTGAATCTTCCCAAACTCATCTTTGATGAATGGAACATACTTCAGTAATTCCAAAAAATTCCATTCATACTCATCAATGGTTTTTTTGTCCAACTTGAGTTCAAAGAAATCTTTCATATTTCTGTCATAATATCTTTTAGTTAAGTATTTCCTCTCGAAATACCTCTTGAATTATTTCCATGTGATGTCCCTTTCTCTGATGTGTTGCACCTGCACAAGTTGATCCCACCACATGGATGCCTTTCCCTTCAGTTGATACATGGCAATCCTGCCCTCTGCATGAGAGGAATAATTATGCAGTTGAAAGTATTTCCTCATATCAAGTAACCAAGTTTCGACATCTTCCTCCTTCTTATGCTCTCCATCAAACATTGGAGGCTTGATCTTGTTCATTTCCCCCTTCAATTCATCCATTCCAGATCTCTTGTGCTTTTTGGTAGGGGATGAGATGGAACTACTGTGTGCTTCCTTACTAGAATGCTTTGGGGAGTGACGACGATGTCTGCTGACACTCCTTGATCTTCTTTTCCTCTTAGGGGTCCTGTGACTCCCTGTTCTACTTGAGTAACTCTCCTTTTCCAATCTCTTTTCAATCCTATCCAGGCTCTGCAACAACTTCAAGTTGAATTCACCCTATTTATCCTGAGTTTTCTTAAGCCTTCTGCTATCAGCTTGGCAAGCCTGGGAATCCTTCTGTAATATTTCAATAATTTTCATCATATGCCCTTCCTTATCCAATTATTTTCCGTGCCCATTGGAGTTCGATCCTTTGACTCTCAAGTTGGCATCCCTTCCTTCTCTTTCGTTCTCTGAGTTGGAGGCAATCTGCACCTCTTCCATTTCTACACTCGGCGTCGATTCACGATGGTCCTAACACTTGTTGAAATCTGCACACAAAATGTCCAGTCAACAAAAATTTGTCAAGCCTTAAACCCTTAACAAAACTACAACATTCATAAACCAACGCGAATAATAAAACGTTTTGATTCCATGAATTTTTTGAGCTCTTCTCGACTCTGTAACTTTCGAGTAATAGCCCGCTCTTCCTCAGTTCCCAGCCCATGCAATTGCGGGTTGTGACCAAACACTAGACCGCTAGGGTGCTTCATGACTTCATGTTTCAGGAGGTTTCAACACTCATCACTACTATCCCTCAAGTTCCGATTACCGAACTCACAAAAACGGGTGGATCAATTGTCCACATCTACACAACCACCAATGGCTGAAATCTGTTGTGGCCTCTGTCTTGAAGTTTTTGGGACCTCAAGACTTCGGGTTTCAAGGTTTCGGTCCTCAAGGCTCTCATACTCGCTTCCCTCTCCAACCCTCGACTTCTGAAATCCCAATTTACATTACCCACCGGGCCCACATAACACAGTTGTCTCCCACAACCACAGTGGCATGTGGCACACTCAGGAGGGTCCACATCACTTTCAGTGACATCATCGGGTCCCACCATGCTCACTTTTCTTTTCGACCCACTGGCACATTGTACACACCCATGTGTCCACATCCATCTCAGTGATGTCAGCCCGACTCACTACTTTGACTTCAAGGGATTTCACGATTTTGACTTTGGTAGTTTGTGCGTCCGCACATCCCACTTCTCTTGATAGTCAAAATCTGAAATCACGATTAAACATGAAATACAAAGATCAGATTCCCTTTTTAGATCTATGGCGTAGATCCTTTCAGCATTTCAGGTTTCAGGGTTTATGCAACCACATCCCATTTTACCCGATAGACGAACTCCCAACTATCAACTGTTCCTCTACCCGATCCAATGGTCGAGGTTCTCTCTCAAATCTAGGCTCAGCATTGAAACCTTGTGCTTTGATACCAAAATGTAGCGTTCCCCGGACGTCAACTCCCACGGCCGACCAAAACGCCACTAACTTCATGGAAAAACATTGTTGTAGCATATTATGCATTCTAATGAATTTAAAATGGTTAATTACAGTTAAACACAGAGTAAGCACATTATTACCGTTAGCATACATAATCCATGGCATTAACAATAATTCATGAATATAGTGGAATACATGAAAACATTGCTAGAATCATAGACATGCATATTTAATTAAAATTATACGCATGTATATACTTATCTTTTAAACTAGATGTAATTCACCAAATGCATGTAGACCTCCCACGAACCTCCCAGTCTTAGACCACGCTGCTCATCACTCTCAGCGGTAGGTCACCCCCAAGTTGGGACTAAGCTCCACCAGGCATGGATTCCTAGGCTAGGCAGGGACAACAGGAAGACACACAGTCACAGAAGAATGATTCTCTCCCAGGAGCCACTTATGCCCACTTCTCACAGACTCTCGTTCCCCACATGTCTGTCCCATCCCAAGAGTATACACCTTCACTGTCACCCAGACAGTCCTTTGGCTGCTAAACCTCCCTTGCCTTAGGCTTCAGCAATAGACCGGACTGAAAGTCTTCGAGCTCTGTGGCAGCTACAAGATGCCTTCCAGGAGTTCTCACTTCCTTCGCACACTCTCTCACCTGGAGAGAGTCGCTCACAGGCTTGGTAACCTGCCTCTTCAACAACAATCACCTCCCTCACCTGGAGAGAGGTTACACATAGGCTAGACAACATGTTTCCTTAATATCAGTTCCAGTACAATGAGAGCACCACCACAAGGCTCTACAATGAACATACAACAACAACAACCACACCCAGTCAAGAACTACGTGGCCACCACAGTGAGCTGGGTCAACAGACACGATTTCCCAAAACAGGTGACAGACAGACGCTTTAGCCCAACCGGGCTCAGCAATTATGGGACAATCGGTTTTCCCAACCAGCCATATAGAACAGACTCATGGTTCTGGGTTTCGGGGATGCGTGATAAGCAATCCATGCAGAGGTCGAACACAAACTCGACGGTTTTGACAGAGGGTGTACCGGCTCCTCCAGAAATCAACACAGGCCTTTTGGTTTTCAGAGTTGCGTGAGGGTATTCTTGCAGAGGTCAGACAGGATTCATGGTTCAGATAGTCAATGGTAGAATGGAGGAGGAATCCCCATCACAGCTCAACTCAACATTTTTAAGTGCATGCGCTTGGGTTGACACTTGTCACCCATGAAGCTCGTTCCTTCCCATTTGGAAGTCACTCGTCCTTCCAAAGAACTTAGGATAAAACATCACATTAACACAGCTTTGGAATAGTAATATTTTATTATTATTCCCAAGGACTTAAGCTCTTAAGCCTAGCCCTTCTCCCAACCTTTCAGCCTCCTCTCCCTTACCCAGGTTTTGTGGAAGCTTAGTCCCCCATCACTCATTCATCGTGGTCGGTCCACACGCAAAGATGTTTATCTTTTATTAATAATGTGCATAATTACATGTACAAAATCAAACTCTTGACCTTCAACACTTAGGCTCTCTGGCCTAATGACTCATAAGCCCACCAACTTATATAAACTTGGCTCACCAGCCTATAATTCATAATTACAATTCATAATGTAATTGGGGCACGTCCTTGGGGTATTACAAGTTCAGTAAGGGGGAGCATCCCCAAGGGGAGATACCCTTTTCTATTGATGTCAATGGGGGAGAGATAGAAACCTTGATGAGGAGTATGAGCATGGATAATGATCATTACTAAGTGTTTCCATCAATTCCAAAGGGGGATATTGTTATACAGTTGGCTTAGGTTGATGGACAGTTGGTTTGGATTGTTGGTTTTCAGTGATGTCAACCCTTGGAGAGTGATATTGTAGATTGATGTCAACCCTTAGAGATTTATGTCAACCCTTGGACAAAGTGGAAAAAGTTGGTTAAGTGGACAAAGTGGCTAATTGGACAAAGTGGCTAAGTGGAGAAAGTGATTAAGTTGACAAAGTGGCTATGTGGACAAAGTGGTTAAGTGGATACTTCTAGAGGAAGCTACTTGGAGAGTATAAATAAGAGAGCAAGGGTCTTCCATTAGCACCATATTGAGCATATTGAATATCTACAAGTGATTGAGGTAACCAAAGGAGATATAAGGATAATTTCAAAGGGAAGGTGAAGTAAAGAAGGCCGAAAATTCAAGGGAGGATAAAGTCTTTTGATGATGCTTTCTAAGGTATGTTATTTACAAGTCATATCACCATTTTGGAAATAACATTTTTTCTAGAATGATTCAGATAGTGAAATATAGAGAAAGTTGACACAACATATCCAAATATCTGTGATAAACATTTCAGCTTGTGGGTCGTTGTATTTTGGGAGTTACACTATGTGAAAGATAGGGTTTGTGGCTAGTCTTGAAACTAGTCTAAAACAAGTGTTCCGGGTAAAAACGTCATAACTTCTTCATAACGAATCCAAATTTAGTGAGACAAAATGAATTGTTTATAGTAAAGTATGTAGTATGTTTTGTACCATTTTCATATCCATACAAAAAATATTCAGTGTGTGGCGTGCTCTGCAAGTTCGCTCTCTAGAATAAGCCAAAATTCAGCAAGGTCTGCCATTTTTTCTATAACTCATTTTCTTGGAGGTTCCAAGTAGTGAAACCTGAAGCAATTTCAAAAAAGACACTGAAGAACATTGTGTACAATTTTCAGACCTTTATTCATTATAGGTACAGAGTTATGATTGTTGCAAGTTAGGATTGTTGACTAATCCAAAAATTTTCATGTGAGACTAAAGTAAAGTTTGATGAAAATGCTAATCTCTTGTTGGTGAAGTTAAGTAAGGTCTGCAGGTATGTGATCACATACACCAGGTCTGTTACAGATTTATGGGTATGTTTATATTCATGTTTTGATGGTTACATTTGGTCATGACATGGTACATGCTTGAGGCTACATAACAATGAGGTTTGACACATGGTTTTATGTAAGGGTTTATGATATTTGGCTTATAGATTTGTGATGCATTGCTAGAGGACTCTTATTGGTTGCCTTGATGTATGTTTTGGTATATGGTTGAGGTATATGTTGAGTTCATGGATGAGACACTTAGTTGATGAGTTGGCATATACATGAGGTGTATGGTATGGTGATGTTGGTACATCTTGATGAGTCATATTTTGACTTGTTATTGATACATGATTTGTACATGCTTGGTACATTGTTAGAGGCACTTGTTGGTAATCTTGTTTGGCATATTTGTAGTGATATTGGAACATGGTTTATGGTTGACATGGCATAGATATATTGGTATTGGTGATGGTTGTGAGGTGTTATGATGTGCATGGTTGATGCACTTGCGATGGTACAGGTTGTGCAAGTTGTTGATGTACATAATTGGTTGATGAGATTATAGTGACATGTTATTGGCATAGGTTGTTGGTTACAGGTTGTTGGTATAGGTATTTCTACAGGTTGTTTTTACAGGTATTGGTACAGGT
This sequence comes from Picea engelmannii, assembly GCA_009831015.1. Lineage (NCBI taxonomy): Eukaryota > Viridiplantae > Streptophyta > Pinopsida > Pinales > Pinaceae > Picea > Picea engelmannii. Next base: position 442,567 of record ML794259.1, read on the forward strand.
TCTTGGTATAGGTTGTTTGGTACAAGTTGTTATAGGTTGTTGGTATAGGTTGCTTGGTACAGGTTGTTATAAGTTGTTGGTACAGGTTGACAGTGAAAAAGTGACAGTGACAGTCGTTGATTCAGTGACAGTGACAGAGTAACAATGACAGTGGTTAAGTCAGTGATAGTGATAGATTGTCTACATTTGGCACTTATATTTCAGGGCGGCGGGACAGGGAAATGATACGTGATTGGAGCCACCTTTCGATTGCAGTCGGAGAAACAGGGAGTTGGAGCTTCCTTCAGGTTGGAGCCTCCTTCTAGTTGGATCTAGAGAATTGGGTGGTTGGAGCTGGAGAACATAGGGGGTTGGAGCAAGAGAATTGGGTGGTTGTAGCCACCTTCCAATTGGAGCTAGAGAACACAGGGGGTTGTATCCTCCTTCTAGTTGGAGCTAGAGAATTGGAAGTTGGTTCTTCCTTGAATGAAATTCTTAAATACATACAAGAAAAGCATTATGTGGTTTTCTCCCATGTTGGGTTTCCATGTAAAATACGGGTGTATTGTGCATTGTGTGGATGTGTCTATTATTGTTTATTATGCACTGATGGATGTTAATTTTATATGATGCAATAACACATTACTGATGAATTGATAAACATTGTTGAATAAGTTAAAGGAATATACATTTTGGTTAAAAGGATTAATAAGTGGTATAAATTGCTCATTACTGATTCACCCCCCCTCTTAGTAATCCAACAGTCATCAATGTAGTCTCCATATTATCAAACCTAGATCATCAAAAGAAGGTGAGGGAATCACCCTCAGTGGAGTCACCATGTAAACTTGAGAGATAAGGGATTCATGAGAAATTTTACCAAAAGATGTGTTGTTGAGGAGAATGACTCAATCCTCCCCGACAACGACACCAAAATGTTATCACGGTATTTGTAGTCATGCAAAGCCTAACATAAGATCCCCAAATATCGTGTCACTACAAGAAATCCTACCACTGTCACCTTAGTAAGAAATCCCCTTTTTTTTATTGATGGAGGAGGTCCACCATAGGGGAGGCTTCCCGGGTGACCTCAAGGGATCAAAGTAGCAAGTTTTTTATCCAAGCATACCGCCCCCCCTCTTGATCACCTAATTCAAGGTCTAGTTCAAGGATAACTAAGAGGTAATAAGATGCTTGAGTACCTTCCCATAACAAGAGCACTTATAGCATATATATGATGATTTTCGAGTACAAACATGAAAATAGTACCTCTTTAAGATGCTAGATAGTAAAAATCACTACGGTTGTTACGAAATTGTAGCAATTAATAGTAGTACAACAACAATTGATGAATTATAACAGTAGCCAAAATTACACTTCAAAATTGCAACAATTGACCATGGAAATTTAGCATTAACTCAATAGAACATTATCCAATTGTTAGATGCAATTTCTGGGTATGTTAGGACACTATTAGAACAATGAATGCAACATATTAGAGTGTATTAATATGGTTGTAGCAATTTTTTGCAACGACAACAATTTTAATAGTGAGTGTTAGTGTTAGCAAAATTAGTAGAAAGCTTGAGAGAATTGAAAGAGAGTGTTTGTTAATCAATTTCACCAATAGAGATATGTAGATTAGTTCCTTTAAGGGCTATGGAGTATTTATAACAAAAATACACAATAATGTTTGAAGATTGAGATAACAAATACTAAGAGGTAGGGATTAAAATCTAAGGTGCTAGCACAATAAGGTCTTAAGGTTTAATCCTTAAAGAGAAGGATTTCTAGAGTGCAAGCACTTTTGGGCTCTAGAAACCTTTTCTCCCTTCTTAATACTTCAACTAAGTCAAGAAATCAAGTGTTTAGGGATAAAATACTAAAGTGATATCACTTTAGGGATTTAGGAGTCTATCCCTAGCAAGGATTCCTTCATGGATTTTGGACAAAATTAACCTTGTGAGAGGATGAATCACTTATTCTCCCCTCTTAGGGTTTCACCAGACAGTTCATCTAGCATGAAAAAGAGAAATTACCATGAAGAATTGATATCACAAAGAAAAAATTTCATAAATTTCACTTACTTCACCAAGATAGCATGAGATAAAATCGTAATTGCAGAAATTTCATCAAAAAATTAGAAAAAGAATCCACAAATTGATCCTCCAAGAAAGTCACATAAGTGTAGAAGAGAGAGATAGAAAGTCACATAAGTGTAGAAGAGAGAGATAGCCAAGTAGGGTGAAAATTTTAAACTTGTTCTCACAAATAGTGAGTGATGAACAATAGAATGAAATGTCAAGCTGCTTTATTTATATGGACCTACCTTGACCTATTTGTCCACTTTAAATTTTCAACAACAAAACATAAGAGGGTTTGTTATCGTACAAGTTGTAGGTTGGGAAAAACCCAAACCAAACCATAAAATTTTGACAACTAAGAGAACACCTACCACTTGTCACATTAGATATATATTCTCATCACTTTACAGGTGAAGTGAGCACCTCAAGGGGGGAATCCCCATGACCCTAGCTAGAAATGAGAAGGAAAGTAAGATGATGAGATGAATGTCCCTATAGGTCAAGTTTCTATGTGGAATATGGCTTTGATGACACGTCTCAGTGGTGGTCAATGGCTTCCAAGAAGTATGAGTACCTGCAAAGGGTGATTGTACTTCCCAAGACACAAGAAAAGCCAAGTATGCACGTTATATATTAGGTGGACATGCAAGTTAAGGTTGATGTCCCTAATTGTAGCAGTAAAAAGAGATATATATCAACAAAAGAAAGATTGTTAGAGTTGCTAAAGAGATGCTAAAATTCTATCAAATGATGCAAGAGAAAAGTTAGCAAAACACTAGTACAACTCAAGTGTAAAAGCATAAGACTTTAGCATCAATGTAAGGTTGTTATAGACAAGTGTTGCAGAGATATATTTGTAGCCTTGTGGTTGTAGCAAACAATTTGTTACAGCGGAAAAATTGGCAACCAAAAATCACAAGTAATCCACCCAAAATATGTGTCGTGACTAATAGATTATAGGGGTAAATTATTAGCAATTTTTTACGGTTGAACTGTGATTTATTTAGAGATTTGTTTAGGGTTTTTTTCAGCCCTAGTGGATGTAGATTTTTTTTATTACAGCAACAATAATTCCTTGACAAAAATAAAATCCTTAGAGGCCTTAGTGAGTTTTAAGCACATAGAATAGATTCCAACTTAGATAATTTCAATATCTCGTGATTTCACGTATCCCAATGCAATGATTATGTTTCTCCAATGCAAGGAGATTAGTGTCTTTAGATGTTGGGTTGTGGAGTCATAAACTTTAAATATCTAGTTCAGATACTTCCTTTGGGGTGTAATCCCTTTTACTCCCCAAGGCAAGCTAAACTAGCTAGGAAAAACCCTAGGAGGGTGTAAACCCTTTTACTCCTCCTAGTGTTTCTTTATGTAACAAGTTAATTCAAGACAAAATGATGGGCTTAGTGGGGTTGTATTCCCTTATACTCCCCAAAATATTATCAAATTAACCTTGCAACCAAGAAAAGAAGCGATAACACGAGATATTCCTTACCTAGTCCAAGCATTAACTAGATAAACCTAGTCTTTTTACTAAGAAAATCCACCATAAAGTAATAAATAAGCCTCCACAAGAGATAGTGCATCATCATACATCCAATAGCCAAATATAAATCATTACAAGAGAAAGTGACAAGAGAGATGTGAAAAATTTCCCAAGTAGGGCACAAATCTCAGCCAAGGAGTCTCTCTCACAAAGGAGAGTTATGATCCAAATGAGATACAAATTATCTCTATTTATACAAAATGTTCTAAACATAGTTTTTCCACAATGTTAGGGTAAAACACAAGATAATGGGTCAACATCCCTAATCTTTACCCTTTACATAAAATAATACTTTTTTAATTCATAATTTGCACATAAGTAAAACCCTAAGTAAGATGTCACCCTTCTAAGGTGATATTTTGACACTTTTGCAAGTCATTGGAGTAAGAGATGGGTAAGATAGGCCTCCAAAGGCCAAGTGTATTCGATCCAAGCCTCTACTCCATAATATATGGCTTACTTCCTTCAAAATGTGCCAATTTTCCTCAACCACCACCAAATCCTATCCCTACTATGATGTCAAGCCCTCAAGGGTGACATTTTGGCCTTCTTAGGAAAATCATTTGGGTGGTAGGGGATAGGTTAGGTCCTCCATGATGTCGTCTAAGCCTCCAAAGTAATGTATTCATCATCCAACATGTGGGACTTGGTATCTAACCCATGGTCTTCAATCCCCATGGAAATCCAGGCTTGGCTTGTTCCTCCAAAGCTATCCACCAGTTGGGTCCTACAAAGACAAATGGATACACCCTCTAAGGATCTCAAGTCAAATGCATCATTATGAGTAACTAAATTCAATAAAAGATCCATATAATCATGTACATCCAAACCACCTCATCAAAATAAACCAATGCTCAAAGACCCCATGCAATTTTCCAAGTTTATGTATGGGAGGGTTGACAAAACGACCTCTTGGATGAATCGTACGTCAAGTTTAGGGGTGTTTCCCAAGGGGACATACTTCTAAGTCATGTGGATGAGGTGTCATGGATGAGAGGAATAATTTTGGGCATGGGGTTCATGACACACAAGGTGTTGTAGTTTCTCATTTATGGGTGCCTTTGTAGAGGGTGTGTTGCACCTTCATTTTCAATGCAACCTTTTTCCAAGCCCATTTGTTGCCTTTTATTATTTTAGGATGTTTCCATAGGTAAGGATTCTACCTAAGCAATAAAAACAGTGTCCACCTTTACTCTACCTTGGTCACATCATGCTTCCCCAAGTTTAAAACATGTGTGGGGATTTTACCTAAGCAATAAAAACAATTCCCACACATGCTCCACCCTAGTTGGCATTTTGTTATATTTATTTTTGACGGGTCCCATTAATTTCTTATGAGAGAAATTTCATTTTGGGATCCCTGGGCGAGCATATAGAAGGTTAATGATTGGATTTTATCTTTTTCCAACTATAAGCCTCTAAGCTTTCATCCCCTTCTTCCCATGAAATGCGGGACAACCCCTTCTTGGGTGAGTGCACCCAAAAATCCCAAAAGGTAAGGAGATGAGGGGATGAAGTGTGGAAGGTGACAAGTATGGTCAGGAATTGCACGATGAATCGTTAAGAGGACCTCCTAGTAGTAAAAATATCCCTAAGGGTGACCCACTTACTAAGGCACAATGTCAACCACCAAAGTGAAACAAGGCAAAGAGCATAATGTCCGAGCAAATTTCACATAATCAAAAGTTGTAATAGATGCAACAAACTCAAATGACACTCAAATATCGAAATGACACTCACCATAATACCTAACTTGTACCTCATGGAGAAAGACCCAATGTCTTCCAAAGGCTAGTTGATGCAGTGGATACCGTCATGAAGAACCTAGAGTTGTGGTGGTGAGGTGGGTCTCTGTCTGTGCAAGTAGACATTGTTGGTCAAGTTGTCTCTCGGTACTCCATGTCTGGAACTTGAGGGCCTTGAGACATCATCTCCTTAGTTATCCTTGGGAGTTGGGGATAACATCTAGCTCCTACTTGGGGGCATGTTCTCACCATAAAGTGCATGAGAATCGTAACCTCTCCTAGTGGACATGTGCCTACACTGAAACATCGAAGTATAAAATCTAGGGTGGTTCTATCACCCTTTGTCCATATACATCAAAACCAAAAATGAAACTAATCTAGAGAAGAAAAATTAAGGATTTTTCCAAAAATTTCTAAACTAAACATAAAATCAATATAAAAGTAGAGAAAAATGAAATATTAAATAAATCTAACTATCATGAGTAATCAATGTGCAAATGTAGGAAATCAAAATGACCTACTTGCTAACGATAAAAATCTCAACGAGGAATCTCAGTCGCAAAGTATTGCTAAAGCCTATTATTTAAACTATGCTAATGATATGTAATACTAGTAGGTGGGACCCCCTTGTAGACTTGAGGCTCAGAGATAGTCATATCACACATTTTATGTTGTTATTTTGATGTTGCTTATAGGGTCTTAGATGGTTGATGATGCAGTCTTGGTTTCATTTTTGACATGATGACAGGTGGATGATGCATTTATGAGATGTTATGTTATTCAAAGCTTTAGTTTCATGTTAGAAATGGCATATTTATATTGCATTTGTTATACTCAATCAGGTCACCATGATTTGTTTCCTAACTACACCTGCACAAGACATATGTTAGTAACAACATAAAACAAAAGAAATGGAAAGAGACTTATAAAAAAAATCCAAAAGAAGGGGCATATATTATACTATGTTAGAAGTCATGTGTAATTTAAATGGAACAAGTTAGTGTTAATCCTAACTAGCAATGGTTAGTGGCTATGAGAATTATATTTGAGTTATATCGGGCACATTTGATAAATGGTATGGTATGTTTTTGGCAATGGTTAATACGTATTTTGGGTGGTGCATTTGGCAAGCAATATTTCGCAAGTTTCAATGTTTGGAATTAATGGCATGGTTAATGGTATTGGTGATCGATGGTTGTCGTGTACTTCAAAATTGAATGTGGAGGAATATGGAAGAGACGTGTAGTAAATGCACGTCACTCCATACTTCTCCCATCGGGCCATCACCCTTGCATGGTTATTGTTTCATTTGGTTTTACTAGTGGTTGAGCTCCGAGATTCAAGCCTGGAAGGACCTGCTCAACTAGCTTGCCCTTTTTAAAGTTATTGGTTACAAGTATGGTTCTTTTCACCCATCCATGAATTTCGCTCTATGTATGAAACGAACGATTGCTCAGTAATGTGTTGGTTTTTGTTTTCCTGAGATTGGCAACTGTGTAAACGCATGGGTCATCTCTCTGCAATGTGACTTTGTGGTTATTCATTTTGCAAATGAAGGAATTGGTTTGTTTAAGTTATGCATCCGTTGGTTGTTCTGTGTGGTGAAAACCGTGATGGCTCTCTATTGTTTTAAATAGTTATGGGTATTTTGTTGGAGGGTTTCGCTCTATTTATCCTTGTTGGCCGCTTCGTCACAGTTATGGTAGCCATGTCCGGTTGTATCCGAGTTGCTATGAGGTTGTTGTATATGTTTTCGAACTACGTTTTTGCCACTGTGTATTTTCCAGCGCCATGGTCGTGGGTTATGCACCTGGTCGTAGGCTTATTTTGTGGTATTGGCATCAACGTACCTTAGAAGTTAGTTATGGGATGGCCATTATGCCAAGATGCATGCTTTATGGTCGTTGGTGATACCTTGGGTTTGCATTCCCACTGGCATTGTTATAAATTGGTTCGGCTCTTGATAAACGTGCAAGGGTTATGCCTCTGTGTGTTCTTGGTAATTGTTATTGTCCAATGGGAAATTGTTGCTCCTCTACATTGTTGCCTACCCTGCTCAGTGTTGAACTGTTACACGACACAAACCGAGAGTGATAAAAAACCTTGTGATTCCACCGTTCTTGTTTCGAAGGGTCTCTGCCTATTGTTGATATGTTTGAACTCCGGTCTCTCTGTGCTTTGATGAATGAGTGAACTCTTGATTACTTCTTGTGTTCATTGTTACAGAGCCCAATTTTGATAACCCCGAATGTTCGCACTCTTGTCGGGTTTCTTGTTGACTGTCATAGATTAGTTGAGTGGTTATGATAATTTCTTTGAATATTATCTTGTCTCTGTTTGATTGAGTTGTTGGAAAGTTGTAATTGGGGATGAGAATTGGTATACAGTCAAGGGGTTGCATCCTTTTTTTATGATAGTTGCGTCAAGAACCTATCTCATTTTTTTATTAAATTCGTTGATTGGGAGTCAATGGTTATGTACAATTAAAGGGTTTCCACTTTTCGTTATGCGTTGGATTGTTGTGTTCCTACAGCTTGGTGTCAATTGCGAATTGGTGATTGATGTGTGTTTCACTAGTCTCGATCGGGATCATGGAAATTTTTGGAAATTGATGAATGTGATTTCATTGTTTACTGTGTATGGACTATGGAGGTAATGTGCATGTTTGATTTAAATTTCACCACCAGTGATGAAAATTGGGTTTTGTATTATGGTTTCATTACAACGTTTTATTGGTTGATATAATGAAAAGGCATGAAATCGGACAAGTTTTTAAAAGTCTGTTCAATTTGGGAAAAAATCCCTGTGTATATGTTTACTTGGGCAATTGCTAATTATGGACAGTGGTTGATATTTTATAGTAATATATGATGGATAGTAATAGAGAAATTTGACTGTGTGTTCCTTTTGATTTTGTTTAAATGAAAAGAAAAGAAATGATAAAAAAAACAACTATTCTCTCAACGGGACTATTGAAAGGCATAGTGATTCTGAGTATGATTATAGACTGTGTTAATTGAGAATTTTGAAGAAATTGGATGTGGGACAGTGAACAGTCTTGACACATAGTAATTGTTAATTGGTAGTGATATCCTTGTATTGAATACAAAGTTGTTTTTATGGATCACTTAATTGGTTTTATGAACAATATTCATTCTTTTCCCTACCATTCTTTCACTTTTCGCACATTACAAGTCCCCTCGCCTTCCCATATTCACTATCCACTCCATGTTCTTAAAATTTAATTATAGTTAAGACAAATTATGTATTATGATAGTTAAAGGATCGCACGGGGATGAATTACAGTGATATATTCTTTTGATTTACGATACAGTTGATTGTTTGATGCTTTGTTGAGCAATAATCATGATCTATTCCCCCTCATTTTAACACTTTTCACTCAATACAATACCTCACATATCTTAGAACCCTTATTCACCCCCTACTCATTGACAAGTATTAAACAATTTGTATGGATTGGATTGCAGGAGTCTGAGGTGTTGTTGAGCCAAACTTTGTTTCATATTTAAAAGAGATGTCATGTATGGTTGTTGAAAAAACTATTTTCTAATCGATAATGCATACAGGAATTAGATTTTTCAGCAGAGGTAGCCATGGTCGGGGTAACAGAGGAAGAGGAAATTGAAACAAGGTCCCTAGAAGGCCAAGGTTCTCTATACATTTTGATGCAAACTCGCAAGAGTTGGTCCACCTATTTCAAGATGGATTTTTTTAATGCATTGGGCAAGGAGTGGTCCAACCTATGCCAAAAAGGCCTCCCTTCCAAGCCCCACATGTCCCGGGTATCCCAGTGCCCCCTCATGTCTCACTACAACCTGAAGTCCCTGAAAATGATGGATGGAAAGAGATTTTCCACCCAGGAGTCTCCCAACATCGTGGCTGGCCTAAGTTATCTCTACCTTCTCCTCCACATGTTAATCAAATTGTCCAAGCTGCTCATGTCCACTCACTAGTATAATCTTCTCATGCAAGAAAAAGGTTAAAAACCGAGGCCCACCATGCCCATGACAAAGGAAAATTCATTGCGGCCCCCTCCTCACCCTCAAATGACTCTGCCAAATCCATGTCCTCCTGCATGCATTTGAGAGATGATTGCTCTCATGTGATCAGTGAGATTAGGCCTAAAGGATCCACACAGCCTAAGGAAAATTCAGAGAGATCAAAGACTGACAGTAGTAACAAGGGAAATATTTCCTCCCAGAGTGGCAAATATGGTTTTTAAGTGTTTTTATTTATTCATTGTTGAGAACAGTTAACTTCTCAAATTTTGGACAACACACTACTTTTTGGATATATGGGTAATATATTTTTTTGGATTGTTGATACTGAGAGGGGGGTGAATCAGTATCAAGTACAATTTAAAACCTTTTTCAACTTATAATTAAACCATTCAATTATATCCAATGATAAATGAACAATAGTATAAGAGTTACACCAATACACCACAATACACCATGCACAATATATGAGAAATAATCAATAGTTTTTGTTCAAGGGAAGTAATGACTTCCAAAGGTAGCTACAGCTTCCAAATGTAAAGGGAGAGATAAACCTCCAAGAGGAAGATACAATCCTCCAATATAAATAGAGATTTGAACTCTATATCCTTGCCCCTTCCTTCCACCCAAGAATATATGATAGATAATAAAACTTTATTCAATTCTGGTCTGTTCAGAAGACCCAACTTGTACAGCATGCCCCGCGCTCAATATTTAACATATGATTCTAAAACTCACAAAAAAGAAACTACAGTCCGTACTCTTTCCAATGGAAGTGGTCCCACTGCATTTGGAGTCTGTATGAAAAAGTTATGACTGTTTTACCCGGAACACCTTTTTTTTTTACTAGTTTCAGGACTGGTCACAAACCCTATATTCCACAGAGTATATCTCCATAATTATAGCGAATAAAGAGCTGAAATTTTTACCAGAGGTACCTTGATATGTCT
>ML794259.1:453893-473636 GCA_009831015.1 Picea engelmannii
AAGGAGGGATGTGTTTTTTTTATTAACTAGTTGTGTTATGTTTGTTAAAGAACTAAAGGGAGTCACAAGGGATCCCACTTACTAGTTATTATTTATTAAAAACCCTTATTATGATTTTATTACTTTTCCCCCTTAACTAAAAGTTGGTTGAGTTTTAGTTAACTTAATTAAAGTAGTTCAAATACTTCAACTAATTCTAATTGCTTAAAGGCAAAAGGAAAAGGAGGAACAAGAGGAGAATAGAAGGAGAAGCATATTAAGGTCTTCTCTTGGAGTTTTATTGAGATAATTCAGTTTTCATTCATTCTTTAATTCATTGAAAGCCTAGTTCTTTTTTATGATAGCAGGGTTATATTGTAGACAACAAGATTCAGGGCTGAATTACATCATTCAGACACTTGTTTTTCAGAAGTGTTGATCTATCTTTGATAGTCTGTGTAGACTTGTCTATTTGTGAATTAAATTTCATGACTGATAAAGGCTATTGTGCAGAGTCGAGTGGGCAGCAAGTTGATCCAACTTTTAAAGTTCAATTTGTTACTTTCTCTCAGAAGTCCTTTTGTATGGTTTTCATCGGGGACATCTAAGTTTGACTTTGGTCCAAACTTCCTCAAGGAATTTTGTAAAGAGAATGATTATTTTGACAAATTGGAATGGAATAAACGATTGCTTTATGTCTCATCTTGTTTGATTATTGACTTAGTGTCTTTACTTCTGTCTCTATATTTATTTCAACATCTGTTATATTCAAAAAATTACATAAATATTGAATTTTTCAGCAAACTTTCATTTATAAAAAGATCATCCTAAGCACTTGTAATCAATACTTGTGGATTAGGAAACAAATTTTGATGGCTATAAACATAGGGTGATATTCCCGTCTATCTTGATTTAGCCAAGTAAGATCTAAAAATGCTTGAGTAAGATCATTTCATATATTTTCCTCAACATTTATTTTGGCGACCATACTGGGGAGATCTTCAATATCTCTCTAGTTGTTTTTTTTATGCTTGATTATCATCGAATACATCTATTTTTCTGATATTGATTCTTTGACTGTTTATTTTCTTAATGATTGTACATGTTGCAAGGCAGCCCAATATTGAGCCCAGTCTTCAAGATCAGACCAACATTTCTTTGAATTTGTTTAACACCATTTTAGACACTGCTAATACTCGGGCTGAGCTTAATCATTCATGGGAAATAATTGAGCGAGACATTAGTGCCCGAGAACGTTGGGAAGCTAGACGTAGACATCCTAGAAATCAGCAATAACCTTCTTTTTCCTTCAACTTTGACCTTCTTTTCATGTCCTTAGACCCTCCTATCTCTAGGAGAAGAAGAGGTTGATCACATGAAATTAATCCTATTGCTGAAATAGGAAGAAGGAACATTGTGTTCTCAACCCAACAAAGTGCTCTAAGAAGAACCTTGTTTGATTCATCCAGTTCGTCTTTGTCTCCCTTATCTATCATCCACAAGATGGCATCTAGTGGTGGCTCTGGTGGCACTGGAAGTGCTTCCTCCTCTCAGTCTTCAGCTTCATTAGTGATTGGTAGCGTATATAGTCACCAAGTCCCTATCCAATCTACCACAAACCCCACCAAAGTCATTAAAAATTATGGGCTTTTTCAATTTGAAGAAGATTCTACAACCACATTGTGGCATGTTTCCTCTCCTCTTAACCTAGCACCTATTACTCGCCCACTTCCTAAATTCAAAGAGCATATTCTTAGGTTTTCAGGGAATAACACTGTCACTACAAATGAACACATGGTGGAATTTTTTAATGCCTGTCACAACATAGGATCCAATGACAATGATACTTGCATGCACTTATTTGTCAATTCCCTGGAAGGAAAGGCTGTGGCCAATTTCTTTGACCTCCATCCTAATATTATATCTACTTGGGAGGAGTTAGTCTGTTGGTTCAAATCCCCCTATGGGCAATCTAAAATCCCAGCTGAGCAGTTACGGGAGTACAATAACATCACCTATAAGAATGGTGAGACCATCAAGTCCTTCAACTTGCATTTAACCAAGTTATACAATAAAATCCTTGAACTCAATCGACCTTAGAACCGAGCCACTTTTCATGCATTATTATAATGCATTACCTTCCCCCTACCATCATAGGCTTGAGGAAAAATCCATTGATAACCTCAGTTCCGCTCTGCATACTTGTTTATAGTATGAAGAACAACTTGAAATAACTGGTCTTCCTCAGGGAGAATCAGTTAAATAGACAGACATGTACGCCCTCTTAGATCTTGTACAAGACATGAATAATCGTATGATAGTGTATGAGTGAAAGGGAAATGTCTCCCCTCTCACCCCTGGAGCTTCATCCTCTTCTGCACCCCCCTTTAGAAATCCAATTGAAAATAATTTTCAGCCTAAAGCTATCATGCCTCGGAGTTGGTGTAACTTTTGCGAGGAACACCACGAGGAAACCACGTGTGAAGTAAAGAAGAGTGCCAGAGATAAGATCTTTGGTAAAAGAGCGGAAAATACCATCGTTGTCCTAGATTTTGCAAATCCATAATATGTCATGATCATTAATACTAGGAACAAATCCTACGCTCCCAAAGGAAAATATGATCATCCCCACAATTCTTCTAGCCCAAGCTCATCCTCACTAGTTGTTACTATTCAAGTTCCTAAGGTTCCGGACAGTCAAGGAACTACCTCCCCTCTCCTCTCTTCCAAATACAATATCCTAAATCAATTGGCCAACATCAAAGCAGATGATACCCTTCTGGACATGGTTGTCGTCTCTGAACAACAAAGGCATATAAAACAATTCATGGAAGGAAAAGATTTCGTTGTATCCAATCTCTATGAAGAGGTAGATGAAGAGGATTTGTCTGTAAATAAAGTAGGTGTACATAACTTTAGATACCCTGTAAAAAATCCCCCTTTTTATATTTCTGTAAAAATTATGGATAAGATCCCCCATTGTTGCCTCATTGACGACGGTTCAGGCCCAAGTGTAATGTCGAAGATTATTATGGAAGAGTTAGGCTTGTCTTGTACAAATGAAAACGCTAGGAGCATGATCGTCTACAACAAACGACCATAGGTGAGATTAAAGATGTGACCTTAGTTTTGTGCACACACCCTAAAATAAGGACAACCCTTTGTAGTCAGGTAATTGATATGCCAGTAAGCAATTACTCAATCATCTTAGGAAGAGATTGGCAAGATTTGACAGGTGGATACCTCTCACTCAATGGGAAACACTTATCCATTCCTCGAAATGGTAAAAACATCATAGTACTTAGAGAGGTAAGGATTTCAGCTTACATAGAGAGTGTCCCACAACCTAATGTGAACTATATCGAAGAGGACCTAGGGGTGAATTCCATATTTGCCAAGGAGGATAACATTCCCTTGGAACAAATCGATTTAGACGATGGTATGTGGCACATGCACTTTGATGGTTCATGCTCTAATAAAGGTAACGGAGCTGGCATTATCTTGTACTCTCCTGTGGGGAAAATACATAACTTTTCTTATAGGTTGGAGTTTGCTTGCACAAACAATTTCACTAAATTCGAAGCTTTATTATTAGGCATTGAAAACGCCTATAATCTTGGTTGTGGTCACCTTACATTTTTTGGAGATTTCGAGATTGGTGTGAACCTTGTACGTAAAATATACTCACCTAGAAAAAATTTGATGAAACAATACACCCAAACTATTTGGGAAATTATATTGAACATGTTATCTTTCAACATTACTCAAGTTAAGAGGGAATTGAACTCAATGGTTAATCGGTTAGCTATTTTTGTAGCCTCTCCTAATCGACAACTTTTGCCACATAGACTTGATTATACCTTTCAATCTCTATATAGTCCACATATCCCTGATAATATAGAATCATGGCAGGTCTTCCCTAGCAATGAGAGAACCTGTTCTTTCATTCAAAATGAACCTTATAAGCCCAAGGAAATTATATCCATGGAAGATAACAAGATTCTTAAGGGATTGACTCCCCTAGAGAGTTCATTTTCATCGAGTGATGTAGGAAATAAAGAGAATCATAAAGAAGAGGAGTCAAAAAGGAAGGTGGGTGAAACCATCTCCTTGAACATTGGGACACCCGAGTCTCCAAAGAATGTTAAAATAGGTTCCCAATGTTTTGATGAAGAGAAAATGAAGTTTGCCAAGCTGCTTGGCAAATTTCAAGATGTTTTTGCTTGGTCTTATGAGGATCTTTGTGGTTTTGATCCCACTCCTATACAACATGCCATTCCCATCGAGGAATGCATAAAACAAGTTAGGCAAAAACAAATACTTATCAACCCTGCACTGGAAGAAACTATTCATAAGGAGTTGGAAAAACTCTTGAAAGTTGCAACCATCTTTCTGGTCAAGTATTTTGAATGGGTTTCCAATTTAGTTCCCAATCGGAAAGAAACCGGTCATATCAGATTATGCGTTGATTTTTGTGCATTAAATCAGGCTAGCATAAAAGATCAATTTCCTCTCCCTAACATGGAAATGATTTTGCAGCAAGTTGCAGGGTCACAGATGATGTCCTTACTTGACGGTTTTTCTGGTTACAATCAAATCAAGGTAAAAAGGGAAGATAAATATAAAACCACCTTTATTACTCATTGGGGCACCTTGACTTATGAATGTGTGCCTTATGGCTTATATAATTCAAGTGCCACTTTTAAAATACCTATGCAAATAGCTTTTGGCAATTTGATTGGCAAGATTATTCATATCTATATAGATGATCTAATCGTATACTTTAAAGGGCTATCAATTGTCTCAGAGTTTCAAGAATTATGGATGGGTCCTTTCAAGATCGCTTTTGTCCTGGGTACAAACTCTTACATTCTAAAATATTTACAGGAGCGATTGTTTTCCTACAGCACTAATGTTTCTCACTTAAAACATTACGTGGAACCAACTTGAAAAGTTTTAACGTTGTTTGGATTTTTTGTACCACTGCTTTTCTTTTCTTCTTTTACAGTAGTTTAAATTATGCTTTTATTTAATAGTTTTACTTCTACTTTTTGCAATTCTGTCATTTTATTTATGTTGTTTTAAATTTTGCAGTTTCATTTATGTTATGACTTTTATTGCTTTTCATATTTTTAGTTTAATTTTGGTTAAGAATAAGATGTTGGATCAGTTCTTCCACAATGACGCTCCTGCAAGGTATTGTTAGTCAATAACAATCAAGATTACACAGCTATTATGATGTTCCCCCTGAAAGCATAATTGAATTTGTTATCTGCTTTCACTGATGTCTTATGAAGAAATTGGTTACCTCTCGCTTCTGCTTTCCATTTCTTCATCCATTTGAGAGTTAAAAGAGAAATTCCATAAATTTTTTCTCCTTGAAGTCAAGAGTAAATTTTGGTTGAATGATTATGCATACAGGGATAAACCCCCTCATACTTAACATTTTCCATGAGTTATTCCCAAATTCTCGGTCATTTTTCCATTAAATCCGCTCACTTCCCCCTCTTGCATAATCATTCTAGTTATAATTTTTTGATTTGTTGTTCTTGGCCCGCGAAACCATACATTCTGAGTTCTTAATCTATTGGAAACAGATTTCCCTATGGAGTCTCCAATTTGTTGACGATAAAAATCGCAACGAGGAATCTCGTCCGCAAAGTATTGCTAAAGCCTATTATTTAAACTATGCTAATGATATATAATACTAGTAGGTGGGACCCCCTTGTATACTGGAGGCTCGGAGATAGTCATATCACACATTTTATGCTGCTATTTCGACGCTGCTTATAGGGTCTTAGACGGTTGATAATGCAGTCTTGGTTTCTTTTTTGACATGATAACTGGTGGATGATGCGTTTATGAGATGTTTTGTTATTCAAAGCTTTAATTTCATGTTAGAATTGGCATATATATATTGCAGTTGTTATACCCGATCATGTCACCATGATTTGTTTCCTAACTACACCTACACAAGACATATGTTAGTAACAACATCAAACAAAAGAAATGGAAAGAGACTTATAAAAAAATCCAAAAGAAGGGGCATATACTATACTATGTTAGAAGTCATGTGTAATTTAAATGGAACAAGTTAGTGTTAATCCTAACTAGCAATGGTTAGTGGCTATGAAAATTATCTTTGAGTTATATCAGGCACATTTGATATATGGTATGGTATGTTTTTGGCAATGGTTAATACGTATTTTGGGTGGCGCATTTGGCAAGCAATATGTCGCAAGTTTCAATTTTTTGAATTGATGGCATGGTTAATGGTATTGGTGATCGTTGGTTGTCGTGTACTTCAAAATTGAATGTGGAGGAAGATGGAAGTGACGTGCAATAAATGCACGTCACTCCATACTTCTCCCATCGGGTCGTCACCCTAGCATGGTTATTGTTTCATTTGGTTTTTTTGGTGGTTAAGCTCTGAGATTCAAGCCTGGAAGGAACTGCTCGACCAGCTCACTCTTTTTAAAGATATTGGTTACAGGTATGGTTCTTTTCTCCCATCCATGAATTTCACTCTGTGTATGAAACGAATGATGGTTCAGTAATGTGTTGGTTTGCGTTTTCCTGAGATTGGCAACTGTGTAAATGCGTGGGTATTCTCTCTGCAATGTGACTATGTGGTTATTCGTTTTGCAAATGAAGGAATTGGTTGGTTGAAGTTATGCATTCGTTGGTTGTTCTATGTGGTGAAAACCATGATGTCTCTCTGTTGTTTTAAGTAGTTATGGGTATTTTGTTGGAGGGTTTTTCTCTGTTTAGCCTTGTCGGTCGCTTCCTCACAGTCATGGTAACCATGCCCAATTGTATCTGAGTTGTTATGGGTTGTTGTATATGTTTTCG
Source organism: Picea engelmannii (assembly GCA_009831015.1). NCBI lineage: Eukaryota > Viridiplantae > Streptophyta > Pinopsida > Pinales > Pinaceae > Picea > Picea engelmannii. Next base: position 460,725 of record ML794259.1, read on the forward strand.
AACTACCTTTTGGTCACTCTGTATTTTCCAGAGTCATGGTCATGGGTTATCCACCTGGTCATAGGATTATTTTGTGGTATTGGCATCAAAGTATGTCATAAGTTGGTTATGGGATGGCCATTATGCCAAGATGTATGTTTTATGGTCGTTGGTGATAACTCGGGTTTGCATTCCCATTGGAATTGTTATAAACTAGTTCAGCTCTTGAGAAAGGCGCGAGGGTTATGCCTCTGTGTGTTCTTGGTAATTGTTACTGTCCAGTGGAAAATTGTTGCTCCTCTACATCGTTTCCTACCCTACTCAGTGTTGAACTGTTACACTATTACACAAACCGAGAGTGATAAAAAACCATGTGGTTCCACCATGCTTGTTTCGAAGGGTCTCTTCATATTGTTGATATGTTCGACCTCCAGTCTCTCAGTGCTTTGATGACCGAGCTAACTCTTGATTACTTCTTGTGTTTCATTGTTACAAAGCTCGATTTTGATAACCCCAATTGTTCGCACTCTTGTCAGGTATCTTGTTGACTGTCATAGATTGGTTGAGTGGATATGACAGTTTCTTTGAGTATTATCTCATCTCTGTTTGATTGAGTTGTTGGAAAGTTGTAATTGGGGATGAGAATTGGTAGACAGTCAAGGGGATGCCTCCTTTTGTTATCACAGTTGTGTCCGGAACCTAGTTCATTTTTTGATTAAATTGGTTTATTGGGAGTCAGTGGTAATGTACAGTCATAGGGTTGCCTCTTTTCGTTATGCGTTGGATCATTGTGTTCCTACAGCTTGGTGTCAATTGCGAATTGGTGATTGTTGTGTGTTTCACTAGTCTCGATCGGGATCATGGCAATTTTTGGAAATTGATGACTATGATTTCATTGTTTACTGTGTATGGACTATGGAGGTATCGTTCATGTTTGATTTAAATTGCACCACCAATGATGAAACTTGGGTTTTGTATTATGGTTTCATTGCAACATTTTATTGGTTGATATAATGAAAAGGCATGAAATCGGAAAAGTTTTTAAAACTCTGTTCAATTTGGGAAAAAAGACCTGTGTATATGTTTACTTGGGCAATTGCGAATTATGACAGTGGTTGATATTTTATAGTAATATATGATGGATAGCAATAGAGAAATGTGGTTGTGTTTTCCTTTTGATTTTGTTTAAATGAAAAGAAAAGAAAAGAAATGAAAAACAAAAAACAATTATTCTCTTCAGAGGACTCTTGAAAGGCATAGTGATTCTGAGTATGATTATAGACTGTGTTAATTGATAATTTTGAAGAAATTGGATGTGGGACAGTGAACAGTCTTGACACACAATAATTGTTAATTGGTATTGATATCCTTGTATTGAATACAAAGTTGTTTTTATGGATCACTTAATTGGTTTTATGAACAGTATTCGTTCTTTCCCCTACCATTCTTTCACTTTTCGCACATTACAAGTCCCCTCGCCTTCCCATATTCACTATCCACTCCCTGTTCTTAAAATTTAATTATAGTTAAGATAAATTTTGTATTATGACAGTTAAAGGATCACACGGGGATGAATTACAGTGATATATTCTTTTGATTTACGATACAGTTGATTGTTTGATGATTTGTTGAGCAGTAATCATGATCTATTCCCCCTCATTTTAACATTTTTTGCTCAATACAATCCTTCGCATATCTGAGAACCCTTATTCACCCCCTGCTCATTGAAAAGTATTAAATGATTTGTATGGATTGGATTGCATGAGTCTGATGTGTTGTTGAGCCAAACTTTGTTTCATATTTAAAAAAGATGTCATGTATGGTTGTTGAAGAAACTATTTGTTAATCGATAATGCATACAGGAATGAGATTTTTCAGCAGAGGTATCCATGGCCGGGGTAACAAAGGAAGATGAAATTGGAACAAGAGCCCTAGAAGTCCAAGGTTCTCTATACATTTTGATGCAGACTCGCAAGAGTTGGGCCAGCTATTTCAAGCTAGATTTTTTAACTGGATTGGACAAGGAGAGGTCCAACCTAGGCCAGAAAGGGCTCCCTTCCAAGCCCCACATGTCCCTTGTATCCTAGTTCCCCCTAACGTCTCACTACAACATGAAGTCCCTAAAAACGACGAATGGAAAGAGATTGTCCACCCGACAGTCTCCCAACATCATGGTTGGCCTAACGTGTCTCTACCTGCTCCTCCACCTGTTAATAAAATTGTCCAAGCTGCCCTTGCCCACTCACCAGTACAATATTCCCATGCAAGCAAAAGGTTAAAAAATGAGGCCCACCATGCCCCTGACAAAGGAAAAGTCGTTGTTGCCCCTTCCTCACCCTCAAATGACTCTGCCAAATCCGTGTCCTCCCGCAAGCATTTGAGAGATGATTGCTCTCATATGATCAATGAGATTAGGCCTAAAGGCTCCACACAGCCGAAAGAAAATTCAGAGAGATCAAAGGGTGACAACAGTAACAAGGGAAATATTGCCTCCCAGAGTGGAAAATATGGTTTTTAAGTGTTTTTATTTATTCATTGTTGAGAACAGTTGACTTCTGAAATTTTGGACAGCACACTATTTTTTTGGATATATGGGTAATATATTTTTTGGATATGATTTCAGTTATCATTGATATAAATTGTCAAATTATGAGAAGTGATAATGGGAGCCACAAGGAGGGATGTGCTTGTTTGATTAACTAGTTTTTTTATGTTTGTTAAGTAACTAAAGGGAGTCACAAGGGGTCCCACCTACTAGTTATTATTTATTAAAAACCCTTATTATGATTTTATTACTTTCCCCCCTTAACTAAAAGTTGGTTGAGTTTTAGTTAAATTAACTAAAGAAGTATTTCAACTACTTCAAATAATTATGATTTCTTAAAGGCAAAAGGAAAATGAGGAACAAGAGGAGAATAGAAGGAGAAGCGTACTAAATTCTTCTCTTGGAGTTTTATTGAGATAATTCAGTTTTCATTCATTCTTTAATTCATTGAAAGTCTAATTCTCTTTTATGATAGCATGGTCCTATTGTATACAACAAGATTCAAGGTTGAATTACATCATTCAAACACTTGTTTTTTAGAGGTGTTGATCTATCTTTGATAGTCTGTGTAGACTTGTCTGTTTGTGAATTAAATTTCATGATTGATAAAGGCTATTGTGCAGAGTTGAGTGGGTAGCAATATGTGGCAAGCTGATCTAGCTTTTAAAGTTCAGTTTTTTACTTTCTGTCAGAAGTCCTTTTGTATGGTTTTCATCGGGGACATCTATGTTTGACTTTGCTCCACACTTCCTCAATGAATTTTGTAAAGAGAACGATTCTTTTGATAAATTGGAATGGAAGAAACGATTGCTTTATGTCTCATCTTTTTTTATTATTGACTTACTGTCTTTACTTATGTCTCTATATTTAATTCAACGTCTGTTATATTTAGAAAATTACATAAATATTGAATTTTTCAGCAAACTTTCATTTATAAAAAGATCAGCCTAAGCACTTGTAATCAGTACTTGTGGATTAGGAAACAAATTTTGATGGCTATAAACATAGGTTGATATTCCCATCTATCTTTATTTAGCCAAGTAAGATATGAAAAATGCTTGAGTAAGATCATTTCATATATTTTCCTCAACACTACCTACTTACTTGGGGTTGTGGGGCCTTGAAGATCAAGTGATGGGTGATGTCAGGTGAAGTCATACAACCAGTGCAACCATCTATTCACCATCTCATCAAAGTATATCCCATGTGCTTAATTATGTAATACAACAAAGATAAGTCAAGTACATAATGATCATGAGAATAAATAGACATATACTCAATGATGAAATGAAACTCACGGAGATGGGTGGGAGGAGAGGAAATCCTGCTGGAAAGAACATCCACAAACTTGATTGATCCATCTTTGAATGGGATTATCGTATAATGGATCATCTTCATGACTGAAATTGACCGTTTCCTTGTCTTCATGTGCAGAAGGAACAAAAATTAGGGTAGCTTCAATTGGATCTTCAACATGGTACATTTCATGGGAATCTTCTTCATCACTGAAACCATATTTCTCTGTGATAATGGCACATATGGAATTTACTCTATGACATGTTTCAGTAAGATCTAGTGTTAACAAGTCAATAGGATTTTCTTCAACGATGTCTTCATCTGCAAGGGCTTGTTCTTGATATTCGCTTGAAATGTCACTACCCCCTGAATGTTGAGAGGAGGTAAAGGATCCCAAGAAAAACTATTGATTTCCCAAACAAGGGGAAACAAGGTAAGGAACAACCTCATGTCTAGAGAAAAACTCCTCCCTTAGACTTAGGAAACTTCGCTTCTTTATCTGCAAATCACCACTAAAAGCCTCAATATGAAAGTACTTTCGTCTGGTAGTGTGGACCTCGGAGTGCCCCGGGATGGCCACGACCTGGTGTCTATCAAAATCTGATTACAATGGATGAAAATCCTCACAGAACAAATCTACATCCCAAAAAGGGTACATATCAAGGGATGACTGAAGATCACCTTGGGTATGTTGTGACAAGTCATCCTTGAAGGGGAAGAACAAATATATAACCATATCATCACTAGGATGCCAAACATTTGAATCATTCATGCATGAAGACCAGTCCTCTGATGATGAAAACTCAACCCCTTTTGCATGAGAGCTACCTTCAATGTCGTAAATGGGGTCTCTATAAAAAATGAAACGACCAAAATCCCATCTACATCTCCCAACCTGTATGAAATCATCAATGTGTAGATCAACCATGTTGGAGAGGTTCTGCACAAGATCATTTGCATCATTGAGGCTAATTGTTTCTTCATCTTCGTGTGCATGAGGAAGACAAGTTTGAACAACCTCACCTTCATCAAGTGGGAGGAAAGATAACGATGTCTCAACATGTTGCACCTCGTTAGGATTCTTCTTTCTCTTTATGTATATGCCCCTCCATCGCCTCTTCATCATAAGGGGATTGATCCTTAATACATAGTGCTTTGTTTTCCTCCTTTCAAAAATATATTTCGCATCCAAGGGCTCCTCTAATACTTCTTCACTTCCAAAATCATGGAATAAAGTATCATTATGATATTCAAAAGGGTCACAACTTGTCATGTTCTCTTCTTGATGTGAAGGAAGAGAAGAGGCTTGGATGTCTTCATAAATTGGAAGGGAAGCTATAAACACTTCATCTTCATGAGAAACTTCATCGGGATATTCTTAAATATTTTCTTCATCCTCATCTATAGGAAAACCTTCTCTACGAAGAGAATCTTTGATCTCTTGGAAAGTATCTTGCAAATTCTAGGTAGTTGGTTGATAATGCCTGAGAAATTCTTTAATGAGATTTGTAGAAGATGGGATACCCTTCAGCTTACATGAGTGTGAAAGCCAACTCTTTTGACTTGATTCTAGTGATGATACAAAAAATTTCATCAACACATATTCATGTAACACATTGAACCTTGAAGCATACTTCATATAATTGACGACATGGGTGACTGGTAGAGATGGATTGCTATTAAATTTAGGGAAACTTTCCCTCCACTCTGAAGAGCAATGACTTGGATATCCGAGGATATTATGAACATAAAGAGAAGGGTACACCTTATGGAATTCCCATGGTAAGTCCTGTGAGGCCATGGTTCCATTACTTAGGGTAATACCTCAATGTAGTCGCCAGCTGAGGTCAATAATCATCAAAGGATAGAAAAGGGGAAACAAGGAAAGGTGGGTTCTTGGAAGGTGGAGTCACCAAATGAGCCTCAAGAAGAGATCATCAAGGGTGGAAGGGGAACGTCCTTAAATTGGAGTTGTCAGGAAAGCTAGGGGAAGGCTTTGAGATAGCTTGCCAAAGTGTTGTTAGGGTTCAAATAATCTTGACCCAAACCAAAAAATGGCGACAACTAAGAGAACATCTACCCACTATCACCTTAGATAGGTATTCCTGTAACTTTAGAGGTGAAGTGATCACCTCAAGGGGGGAATCTCGGTGTCCCTAGGGAGAAATGAGACAAAAAGTGAGATGATGAGATGGATGCCCCTATAGGTCAAATTTCTATGTGGAATATGGCTTTGATGAAATGTCTCAGTGGTGTCCAATGGTTTCCAAGAAGTATGAGTACCTACAAAGGGTGATTGTACCTTCGTGATACACAAGAAAATCCAAGTATGCATGTAATATATTAGGTGGACAAGCAAGTTAAGTTTGTTGTCCCTAATTACAGCAGTAAACAAAGATATATATCAGCAAAAGAAATATTGTTAGAGCTGCTAAAGAGATGTTAAAATTCTATCAAATGATTCAAGAGAAAAGTTAGCAAAACACTAGTACAACTCAAGTGTAAAAGCATAAGACTTTAGCATCAATGTAACGTTGTTATAGAAAAGTATTGCAGAGATATATTTTCAGCCTTGTGGCTGCAGAAAACAAGTTGTTACAGCAAAAAAATCAGACACCAAAAATCACAAGTAATCCACCCAAAATATGCGCTGAGACTAGTAGATTATAGGGGTAAATTATTAGCAATTTTTTAAGGTTGAACTGTGAGTTATTTAGAGATATGTTTAGGGTTTGTTGCAGCCCTAGTGGATGTATATTTGTTTTATTACAGCAGGAAGAAGTACTTGACAAAACAAAATGCCTTAGATCCCTTAGTGAGCTTTAAGCACATATAATAGATTCCATTTTAGACAATTTCAATATCTCATGATTTCACGTATCTCAATGCAATGATTTTTTTTCTCCAATGCAAGAAGATTAGTTTCTTTAGCTATTGGGTTGTGGAGTCATAAAATTTAAAGAGCTAGTTGAGCTACTTCCTTGGGGGTGTAATCCCTTTTACTCCCCAAGGCAAGCTAAACTAGCTAGGAAAAACCCTAGGAGGGTGTAAACCCTTTTACTCCTTGATCCAAAATGGATCCAGGAAGGCCTAAAAATCAAAGATATCAGAATCGGACGAAACCAATGCCATTGTGTCCAAATCGTCGCGTTTATTCTGACCATATAATTTTTTTCACAAATGGATGTCGTATGTGAAAGATATCACTTTCTAACCAATTTCTCAAACAGGTAAAAAGTCAATTGGTCAAAGGACACATGGCACCTCCTTGAGTTGACACGTGCTAGTGGAAGATGATGACATGGCAGATGATGACAAGTGGCAGTGGAAAATGTTGACACATGGCAGACCGTGGATATGACACATGGTAGGTTCAGTTGTTGACTAGACATATGAGTTGGAAGGTGATTGTATTGGTGACATGGATGTACGGGCCAATCATGCAATGCCACATGGCCCAACCCAGTGTTGCCACGTGGCACCCTGATTAGGGAAATAAGGACCAGTTCAAAATTTGGTCTATTTATCCTCTGTAGGATTCGAACTCGAGACCTCTTCAAAGGCCAACAATCTCAACCAAATGCGTTAACCACCAAGTCAAGTCAACACTTGTTAAAGTTACGTGGCAAATTGTTATTTTAAAATGGGTATGTTATGGTTATATCCTCATTACAAAAGGCTCGTATCCCATATTTTAAGGCATTAAAGGTGTTAACTAAGTTTTAAATGCCATGATTATTAAAATCCATATTTTACGGCATTAAAAAGGGTGCTAACCATATATTACGTTGGCATTTATGTTTAGCCATGTAAGACATGGTATGATATATGTTTAAAACATATGGGATACCACAAACATTATGTGGATCAAAACTTTGGGAAAATGGTTATTTTAACCATTTAACATTCCTTTTCCATATATTATGGTGTTGAGCGCACATTTCAAGCCAAAAAATCATGAGTTGTTGGGATTTGATCCCACAACCTCACATTATTTAACCAAAAGGTATACCATTCTACCACAAGTCGAATTTATGCAAAACATAGCAGAACAATTCACTTTAAGCAAGAAAATCCAGCGAGCCAAGCAAACTTTGGAGGCCATTTCTGGGAGCAAATATTCCGATCTATACAACAAATATTATGTGCGGGGAATTCTCTACAAGTTTGATCTCTAGAATAAGCCAAAGTTCAACCAGGTATGCCATTTTTGCTATAAATCATTTTTTGAGAGGTTCCAAGTAGTGAAATCTGGAGGAATTGCATAAAAGACACTGAAGAACATTGTGTACCATTTTCAAATCTTTATTCATTACAGGTACATAGTTATGATTATTGCAAGTTAAGGTTGTTGACTAATACAAAATTAGTCATGTAAGCCTAAAGTAAAGTTTGATAAAATGCTAGTCTCTTTTTGTTAAGGAAGGTTTGCAGGTATGTGATCATATACACCAGGTCTATTACATAGTTATAAATCAGATTTGGATGATGAAATTGATGAGGGATTTTGGTTGAGGTTGAGGTATAGGTTCGTGCATGGTTGATGCACTTGTTTATGGTACAGGTTGATTACAGGTTGTTTGGTATAGGTTGGTGCATGGTTGATGCACTTGTTTATGGTACAGGTTGATTACAAGTTGATTGGTACAGGTTTAAAGCAATATATCTCACAGTGATAGTGTGACAATGGTTCCATCATTCTACTTTTATTTCAGGGTGGTTGGACAGGGAAAGGTCAGGTGGTTGTAGCCGGAGAACATAGGGGGTTTTAGCCTCCTTATGGTTGTAGCTAGAGAATTGGGGAGTTGGAGCTTCCTTAAAGTTGTAACTTGAGAAACTAGGGAGTTGGAGCCTCCTTCCAGTTGCAGCTAGAAAACAAAGGAAGTTGGTGCTTCCAATGAATGTAATTCTTCAAGACATATAAGAAAAAACATTATGTGGTTTCCTCCCACTTTGGGTTTCCACGTAAAAACATTGGTGTACTGTGTATGTGTATGATTGCTCATTTGTTCATTGTTTATTTACTTTGCAATTATTGGATGATAATGCTAGATTGATATAACAGTTGCATTATATGGTTAAAAAGGATTAAATTGTTCTATTATTGATTCACCCCCCTCTCAGTAATCCAAGAATTGGTATCAGAGCAGGTTCCTTCAGAAATTAGTTTAGATCATGGAGAGAAACAACATGTATAAAAATGGAATACCACAGTTTGATGGACAAAAGGATGCATTTTGTAGCAGAAGGATGAAAACATATATACAGGCACAGGGATTTGAAATTTGGCAATCAGTTGTAGATGGATACAAAGAACCAACAGTTTCGCCGACAAATGAAAGAGAAATAAAACTTGGTCAAAATAATTCTAAAGCCACAAATGCACTTCTGAATGGTCTTTTTGAATCAGTATTCACCAAAGTTATACATTGTAAATCTGCTAAAGAGATTTGGGCAAACTTCAAAATATTTATGAAGGAGATTCAAAAGTCAAAGCAGCAAAGCTTCAAACTTATAGAGGTCAGTTCAAACAACTAAAGATGAAGGAAGATGAGAATATTACAACTTACTTCTTACGAGTCAATGAAACAATAAATGCAACCAAAGGATTGGGAGAAGAAATCAAAGAATCTGTAATTGTTCAAAAGGTACTAAGATCTCTTCCTATGATATTTGACCCTAAGATATCAGCACTAGAAGAAAGAGAATATCTAGACTCAATAAGCATGGACGAACTACATGGAATATTTACATCATTTGAAATGAGAACTGAACAGGAAAATCCAAATTTAAAAGAAGCAACTTTCAAAGCATCCAAAAGGTCAAAGCAAAAGGAAAAAGAACATAGCAACAATAGTGACATCTTAGAATATGATGAAGAAGTGGCCAACTTTGTCAGAAGATTGAACATGGGAACCAACGGCAGATATAGAGGTAAGCTTCCTTTGATTTGTTTTAATTGTGATGGTATTGGTCATTTTGCTAACAAATGTACTCATAAGAAAAATAAGAGGAATGATGAACATTACTCAAATAGAAAACAAACATATAAAGGGAAAAGAACCACAAAGAAAGTTTTCAAGAAAAGCTTGTGCACCAAAGAAGACATCTTATCATCAGATGAAGATGAAGTCAGTGACAGTGAGACAGAAAGAGTTATATTCATGGCAGTAGAAGATTCTGACAAAGAAGACACCGAAGAAGAATATGAATAGGTCGAAGAAGATAATGAAGAGGCAAAATTTGACTACCGAGAAGAATTGTTGTGTGCCATAGAAGTTATAAGAAGAGAAAAGAAGAAAAACAAGAAGTTACAAGCAAAACTAGACAAGAAAGAAGACACTCAGGAACTAGAACAAATGATCATAAATTTGAAAGTTCAAATAGAAGAAGATAAAATAATTGAAGAGGCACTCAAAGAACAACTAGAAGAAAGAGTCAGGAACATTGGAAATTTGGAAGCAGAGATTGTTACATTAAGAAAGGATCTTCAAAAGAAAAATATGCAGAACAACTCAAAATTTTTGGATGACATTATCAGCAGTCAAAAACCTCATCATGACAAGTCCAGACTTGGATACAATCAGACAAAAAAGGGATCAAGATCCAAAACAAAAAAACAAGAAACATATCCAAAAGGCTATGTAGAAACAATAAAAGGGGATAGGAAGACCTACAAAGAAGATTACAGGAACACTCCTCCACCGAGAAGATTCAGATTTCAGAATCAACAACCGACAGATAGGCCTCAAGAAGAAGAAGGATTCAGAAGAGCGGCCCCTTTAAGAAGATCTTCAACTCCTACGTATCAAACTATATTTTTTGGTTTATGTTATGCATGCAATAATTTTGTACATAAATCTATGAATTGCATAGCTAACAGCAGGAACATAAACAAATTGAAAGTCATACACAAAAGGGTTATCCAAGAAAGCCTAGTGAAACACAGAGAAGAAGTTACAACAGGTTTGAATCATTAAGCACTGAAGTGGAATGATACAAGTGTAACAACTTTGGACACATGGCCAAACATTGCAAAATGATAGTTCCTCCTAGAGAACCACAACAGAACAACAAAAGTCACAGACATGAACCTCAGAAGAGAACATGGATAAGAAAGCATAATCAGTATAGCAATGAAGAATGCACACTCGCTCTACAAGCTAAGAAGAAGAAACGTGGTTGGTATGTTGACAGTGGCTATTCAAAATACATGACAGGTGATAAAGACAGGTTTCTTACATTAAGAAAGGAAAGAGATGGATCAGTCTCCTTTGGAAATGATGATTCAACTAAAATCATTGGAAAAGGCACAGTCAGAATCGAAAAAAAGAATACCAAGGCAGAAAATGTTCTACTAGTAGAAGATATGAAACATAATCTTTTAAGTGTGATTCAAATGTGTGAACAAGGTCATAAAGTTAATTTTGTTTCGCAAAAGTGTGAGATAAGAAAAGAAGGTTCAGGAAAATTGATTGCAACAGCTGCAATAACTTCAAGCAACATATATGTATTAAATGAAATTGGAAATGAAAAGTGTTGTCTAGGAAAGGAAGATGAAAGTTGGCTATGGCACAGAAGAATGGGTCACGTACACTTTGATAACCTTGTCAAAATCAACAAAAAGGAAGCAGTTAGAGAAATTCCCCGGATCATGAAACCAACCAACACTTTATGCAAGCATTGTCAACAAAGAAAGCAAACAAAGACCAGGTTTAAATCAAAGGAATATTCAACGACAAGACCACTGGAAATTGTGCATATTGATCTAGTTGGACCAACTACAACAAAGGGTTTAAAAGGTGAAAAATAATTTATGTTATTAATTGATTATTATACAAGAATGACTGCAGTTTGCTTTCTCAAGAACAAGTTAGAAGCTTTTGAAAACTTCAAGGTCTACAAGAAAATGGTTGAAAATGAAATGGATTCAAAAATCAAATGTTTGAGATCTGATAATGGAGGAGAGTTCACTTCAAAGGAATTTATGGACTACTGCAACAGACATGGACTAAAAAGGCAATTCTCCATTATTAGGACACCTCAACATAATGGATTTGTTGAAAGAAAGAACAAGACAATACAGGAAATGGCTCGAACAATGCTAATGGAATCCAAATTGACAGATATCTTTTGGACACATGCAGTACATACATAGGTTCACATTCAAAATAGAGTAATGCTCAAAAACAACACTGACAAAACTCCCTACAAGCTATGGAAAGGAAGACCAGCAAATGTGAGCACTTCAGAGTATTTGGAAGGAAATGCTACATCAAAAGAGAAGATGGCGGAATGGGAAAGTTTGACTCTCGTGTGGACAAAGGAGTACTTGTTGGTTTCTCAAGTACAAGGAAAGCATACAAGTGTTACAATCTTAGGTTGAACAAATTTGTGGAAAACATCAATGTAACAATTGATGAAACAGGTAGACGAGAATTAAAGGAAGAATAAAATGAATCAATGGAACAACTTTACGAAGAAGAAGCAGAAGGGTAAGATGAAGAGGATTAAATAGAAGTAGAAGAGAAAGTTCAGAAAGTGCCTCCAAAGACACCTAGCAAACGAGTACAGAATAATCATCCTTCAGATCAGATTATCGGAAACAAAGATGCAAGAGTTGAGACTAGAAGAAGAATATGTTCACCAGAACAAATGCACATAGCACTCTCATCTACGATTGAACCAAACAATTTGAAGAGGCCGGCAAGGATGAATTTTGGAATAAGACCATGGATGAAGAATTGGATCAAATAGAGAAAAATGACACTTGGGAATTGGTTCCAAGACCAAAGAATAAGAATGTGATTGGCATAAAGTGGGTACTCAGGAATAAATTGAATGAAGATGGACATGTTACAAGGAACAAAGCTAGACTGGTATGTAAATGATACGCACAGGTTGAAGGAATCGACTTTGAAGATACATTTTCCCCAATTTCCAAAATGGAAGCAATTTGATTGTTTTTAGCTTATGCATGCTCCAAGAATATTAAAGTGTATCAAATGGACGTAAAATCATCTTTTCTGAATGGGGAACTTGAAGAAGAATTCTACATTGAACAACCAGAAGGATTTCAGTTGTCAGAGAAC
>ML794259.1:473736-484227 GCA_009831015.1 Picea engelmannii
GCTATATCGAGTTGTCAAAGCAGGCCAACTCCTTCACCAAGGCAAATGGCTCACCAGGGACCAAGTTCAGCAGAAGTTTCCTCATCTCATGGAGGAACTCAACGCAATGGGGACCATTGCTTCCTAAGGGGGGAGGAATGATCGAGGTGGATATTGGTGGCCACCCACCTATTCCAATTGGACCCCCACCATTGCTTCTTTCAGTTTTTTAGTTTTCGCACAGTTTACTATTTTTAGCAGTTTTTTTCGGGTCCTGAACTTCCGGGGCCATTTTGAGGCCCTAAATGATGTTTTTTTGGGTATGTTGTTGTTGCAAAATGCCATCTAACGATGCCATTTTGTCTCGATCATTGTAGGCCTTGGATAGATCTTTCCAACGAGCTATCATATGCCTAAAACGGAGATCGTATGCAAAAGTTACGATCCCGGGAAGTTGATGCACCAACTTACCCAAACGGGGCCCACATGACTTTTGGCACTTCATCTCCCAGGGTTAGGTTTTTGGATGTCTAGGAATTTTGGCATTCCCGGTTATTGTAAAAGGGCCTTCAGAGCCTCATTGTAATCATCTTCTGACGGATGCGAGTAGCGGCCACATCTCTTCTCAGAGATAAGCTACCAGCGCCTAGCTAGTTTATTTCCATTTTGTTTGTAAGCATATTTCAGTCATTTGTTATTAATGAAATGAAGTCTTATTTCCGCTGCATCTCTGTGTTTATGTGTATTTCGGTATTTCATTATGTTCCTACATAAATCTCGATCATCTGTCCTCTGCATATGATAAATATCTCCCCCTTTGTCATCAATGGTAAAGGTATCCTTCCATCCGGGGTTGCTCCCCCAAACTGAAATGTCCTTGTGGAAACTCCCCCTGACTGAACTCTTCCTGAAACTGATCTCCCAACCTGAACTATCCTTTTTATGGTGATTCCTCGTGTAGATCGAAGACGTATAAAATAAGCATTCATTTTGGAGTAGAAATTACTCCGAGTCTCTGGAGAAGATACTCAAAGGTTTCTCTTGGAAGAGTTTTTGTAAACATGTTTGCCACTTGTTCTTTTGTGCCCACATATTCAACTCCGATGTTCTTCTCTACATCCTGTTCCCATAGAAAGTGATACTTGATTAGAATGTGCTTCATCTTGGAGTGCATCACCAGGTTCTTTGAGATACTAATGGCATTTGTATTATCACAATAGATTGAAATGGGCTCATCATACTCAACCTGTATATCTGTCAGAGTTTGTTTCATCCATAGAACTTGTGTACAACATGTTGCTACTACAATATACTCTGCCTCAACTATAGATAAGGATACTGATGATTGTTTCTTTCTTATCCATGATACTAAACACTCACCCAAGTAGAAAGATGCTCCACTGGTGCTTCGTCGTCCATCAATGCAACCTTCCCAATTTGCATCTGTGTAGGCAATAAGTGATAGATCCTTTCCTTTTGGATACCATAATCCAAACCCTTATGTTCCTTTGAGATATATGAAAATCCTCTTCACTGCTAATATATGTGATTCCTTTGGTGCTGCTTGAAATCGTGCCACGTGTCCAACTACCTACATTACATATGGTCTGGATGTTGTCACATATAGTAAGCTGCAAATCATTGACCTGTATTGCCTCTGGTATGTAGACTTTGAATCATCATCTTTTCTCAACTTGAAACTGGTTTGCATACGAGTGATAACTGGTTTGCAATATTCCATTCCAAACCTCTTTAGCATTTCTTTGGTATACTTAGTTTGAGAAATAAAAATTTCTTGGTTGCTTTGACGTATCTGAAGACCTAGAAAGAAGGATAGTTCTCCGAGTAATGACATTTCAAATTCATTCTGCATATCCTTTGCAAATTTCTGGCTTAACCTGTCATCATTACTTCCAAAAATAATATCATCAACATAAAACTCAATTAATAAAATACTATCTTGAGTTACTTTGATGTAGAGGTTGTTGTTTGCACTTCCTTTTCTGAACCCTGCCTGTTGTATATATTTATCTAGTCTAGAGTACCATGCTCTAGCAGCGTATTTTAGACCATACAAGGCCTTCTTCAATTTGCACACATAATCTGTGTTCTCTGACAACTGAAATCCTTCTGGTTGTTCAATGTAGAATTCTTCTTCAAGTTCCCCATTCAGAAAAGATGATTTTACGTCCATTTGATACACTTTAATATTCTTGGAGCATGCATAAGCTAAAAACAATCAAATTGCTTCCATTTTGGAAATTGGGGAAAATGTATCTTCAAAGTCGATTCCTTCAACCTGTGCGTATCATTTACATACCAGTCTAGCTTTGTTCCTTGTAACATGTCCATCTTCATTCAATTTATTCCTGAGTACCCACTTTATGCCAATCACATTCTTATTCTTTGGTCTTGGAACCAATTCCCAAGTGTCATTTTTCTCTATTTGATCCAATTCTTCATCCATGGTCTTATTCCAAAATTCATCCTTGCCGGCCTCTTCAAATTGTTTGGTTCAATCGTAGATGAGAGTGCTATGTGCATTTGTTCTGGTGAACATATTCTTCTTCTAGTCTCAACTCTTGCATCTTTGTTTCCGATAATCTGATCTGAAGGATGATTATTCTGTACTCGTTTGCTAGGTGTCTTTGGAGGCACTTTCTGAACTTTCTCTTCTACTTCTATTTAATCCTCTTCATCTTACCCTTCTGCTTCTTCTTCGTAAAGTTGTTCCATTGATTCATTTTATTCTTCCTTTAATTCTCGTCTACCTGTTTCATCAATTGTTACATTGATGTTTTCCACAAATTTGTTCAACCTAAGATTGTAACACTTGTATGCTTTCCTTGTACTTGAGAAACCAACAAGTACTCCTTTGTCCACACGAGAGTCAAACTTTCCCATTCCGCCATCTTCTCTTTTGATGTAGCATTTCCTTCCAAATACTCTGAAGTGCTCACATTTGCTGGTCTTCCTTTCCATAGCTTGTAGGGAGTTTTGTCAGTGTTGTTTTTGAGCATTACTCTATTTTGAATGTGAACCTATGTATGTACTGCATGTGTCCAAAAGATATCTGTCAATTTGGATTCCATTAGCATTGTTCGAGCCATTTCCTGTATTGTCTTGTTCTTTCTTTCAACAAATCCATTATGTTGAGGTGTCCTAATAATGGAGAATTGCCTTTTTAGTCCATGTCTGTTGCAGTAGTCCATAAATTCCTTTGAAGTGAACTCTCCTCCATTATCAGATCTCAAACATTTGATTTTTGAATCCATTTCATTTTCAACCATTTTCTTGTAGACCTTGAAGTTTTCAAAAGCTTCTAACTTGTTCTTGAGAAAGCAAACTGCAGTCATTCTTGTATAATAATCAATTAATAACATAAATTATTTTTCACCTTTTAAACCCTTTGTTGTAGTTGGTCCAACTAGATCAATATGCACAATTTCCAGTGGTCTTGTCGTTGAATATTCCTTTGATTTAAACCTGGTCTTTGTTTGCTTTCTTTGTTGACAATGCTTGCATAAAGTGTTGGTTGGTTTCATGATCCGGGGAATTTCTCTAACTGCTTCCTTTTTGTTGATTTTGACAAGGTTATCAAAGTGTACGTGACCCATTCTTCTGTGCCATAGCCAACTTTCATCTTCCTTTCCTAGACAACACTTTTCATTTCCAATTTCATTTAATACATATATGTTGCTTGAAGTTATTGCAGCTGTTGCAATCAATTTTCCTGAACCTTCTTTTCTTATCTCACACTTTTGCGAAACAAAATTAACTTTATGACCTTGTTCACACATTTGAATCACACTTAAAAGATTATGTTTCATATCTTCTACTAGTAGAACATTTTCTGCCTTGGTATTCTTTTTTTCGATTCTGACTGTGCCTTTTCCAATGATTTTAGTTGAATCATCATTTCCAAAGGAGACTGATCCATCTCTTTCCTTTCTTAATGTAAGAAACCTGTCTTTATCACCTGTCATGTATTTTGAATAGCCACTGTCAACATACCAACCACGTTTCTTCTTCTTAGCTTGTAGAGCGAGTGTGCATTCTTCATTGCTATACTGATTATGCTTTCTTATCCATGTTCTCTTCTGAGGTTCATGTCTGTGACTTTTGTTGTTCTGTTGTGGTTCTCTAGGAGGAACTATCATTTTGCAATGTTTGGCCATGTGTCCAAAGTTGTTACACTTGTATCATTCCACTTCAGTGCTTAATGATTCAAACCTGTTGTAACTTCTTCTCTGTGTTTCACTAGGCTTTCTTGGATAACCCTTTTGTGTATGACTTTCAATTTGTTTATGTTCCTGCTGTTAGCTATGCAATTCATAGATTTATGTACAAAATTATTGCATGCATAACATAAACCAAAAAATATAGTTTGATACGTAGGAGTTGAAGATCTTCTTAAAGGGGCCGCTCTTCTGAATCCTTCTTCTTCTTGAGGCCTATCTGTCGGTTGTTGATTCTGAAATCTGAATCTTCTCGGTGGAGGAGTGTTCCTGTAATCTTCTTTGTAGGTCTTCCTATCCCCTTTTATTGTTTCTACATAGCCTTTTGGATATGTTTCTTGTTTTTTTGTTTTGGATCTTGATCCCTTTTTTGTCTGATTGTATCCAAGTCTGGACTTGTCATGATGAGGTTTTTGACTGCTGATAATGTCATCCAAAAATTTTGAGTTGTTCTGCATATTTTTCTTTTGAAGATCCTTTCTTAATGTAACAATCTCTGCTTCCAAATTTCCAATGTTCCTGACTCTTTCTTCTAGTTGTTCTTTGAGTGCCTCTTCAATTATTTTATCTTCTTCTATTTGAACTTTCAAATTTATGATCATTTGTTCTAGTTCCTGAGTGTCTTCTTTCTTGTCTAGTTTTGCTTGTAACTTCTTGTTTTTCTTCTTTTCTCTTCTTATAACTTCTATGGCACACAACAATTCTTCTCGGTAGTCAAATTTTGCCTCTTCATTATCTTCTTCGACCTATTCATATTCTTCTTCGGTGTCTTCTTTGTCAGAATCTTCTACTGCCATGAATATAACTCTTTCTGTCTCACTGTCACTGACTTCATCTTCATCTGATGATAAGATGTCTTCTTTGGTGCACAAGCTTTTCTTGAAAACTTTCTTTGTGGTTCTTTTCCCTTTATATGTTTGTTTTCTATTTGAGTAATGTTCATCATTCCTCTTATTTTTCTTATGAGTACATTTGTTAGCAAAATGACCAATACCATCACAATTAAAACAAATCAAAGGAAGCTTACCTCTATATCTGCCGTTGGTTCCCATGTTCAATCTTCTGACAAAGTTGGCCACTTCTTCATCATATTCTAAGATGTCACTATTGTTGCTATGTTCTTTTTCCTTTTGCTTTGACCTTTTGGATGCTTTGAAAGTTGCTTCTTTTAAATTTGGATTTTCCTGTTCAGTTCTCATTTCAAATGATGTAAATATTCCATGTAGTTCGTCCATGCTTATTGAGTCTAGATATTCTCTTTCTTCTAGTGCTGATATCTTAGGGTCAAATATCATAGGAAGAGATCTTAGTACCTTTTGAACAATTACAGATTCTTTGATTTCTTCTCCCAATCCTTTGGTTGCATTTATTGTTTCATTGACTCGTAAGAAGTAAGTTGTAATATTCTCATCTTCCTTCATCTTTAGTTGTTTGAACTGACCTCTATAAGTTTGAAGCTTTGCTGCTTTGACTTTTGAATCTCCTTCATAAATATTTTGAAGTTTGCCCAAATCTCTTTAGCAGATTTACAATGTATAACTTTGGTGAATACTGATTCAAAAAGACCATTCAGAAGTGCATTTGTGGCTTTAGAATTATTTTGACCAAGTTTTATTTCTCTTTCATTTGTCGGCGAAACTGTTGGTTCTTTGTATCCATCTACAACTGATTGCCAAATTTCAAATCCCTGTGCCTGTATATATGTTTTCATCCTTCTGCTACAAAATGCATCCTTTTGTCCATCAAACTGTGGTATTCCATTTTTATACATGTTGTTTCTCTCCATGATCTAAACTAATTTCTGAAGGAACCTGCTCTGATACCAATTCTTGGATTACTGAGAGGGGGGTGAATCAATAATAGAACAATTTAATCCTTTTTAACCATATAATGCAACTGTTATATCAATCTAGCATTATCATCCAATAATTGCAAAGTAAATAAACAATGAACAAATGAGCAATCATACACATACACAGTACACCAATGTTTTTACGTGGAAACCCAAAGTGGGAGGAAACCACATAATGTTTTTTCTTATATGTCTTGAAGAATTACATTCATTGGAAGCACCAACTTCCTTTGTTTTCTAGCTGCAACTGGAAGGAGGCTCCAACTCCCTAGTTTCTCAAGTTACAACTTTAAGGAAGCTCCAACTCCCCAATTCTCTAGCTACAACCATAAGGAGGCTAAAACCCCCTATGTTCTCCGGCTACAACCACCTGACCTTTCCCTGTCCAACCACCCTGAAATAAAAGTAGAATGATGGAACCATTGTCACACTATCACTGTGAGATATATTGCTTTAAACCTGTACCAATCAACTTGTAATCAACCTGTACCATAAACAAGTGCATCAACCATGCACCAACCTATACCAAACAACCTGTAATCAACCTGTACCATAAACAAGTGCATCAACCATGCACGAACCTATACCTCAACCTCAACCAAAATCCCTCATCAATTTCATCATCCAAATCTGATTTATAACTATGTAATAGACCTGGTGTATATGATCACATACCTGCAAACCTTCCTTAACAAAAAGAGACTAGCATTTTATCAAACTTTACTTTAGGCTTACATGACTAATTTTGTATTAGTCAACAACCTTAACTTGCAATAATCATAACTATGTACCTGTAATGAATAAAGATTTGAAAATGGTACACAATGTTCTTCAGTGTCTTTTATGCAATTCCTCCAGATTTCACTACTTGGAACCTCTCAAAAAATGATTTATAGCAAAAATGGCATACCTGGTTGAACTTTGGCTTATTCTAGAGATCAAACTTGTAGAGAATTCCCCGCACATAATATTTGTTGTATAGATCGGAATATTTGCTCCCAGAAATGGCCTCCAAAGTTTGCTTGGCTCGCTGGATTTTCTTGCTTAAAGTGAATTGTTCTGCTATGTTTTGCATAAATTCGACTTGTGGTAGAATGGTATACCTTTTGGTTAAATAATGTGAGGTTGTGGGATCAAATCCCAACAACTCATGATTTTTTGGCTTGAAATGTGCGCTCAACACCATAATATATGGAAAAGGAATGTTAAATGGTTAAAATAACCATTTTCCCAAAGTTTTGATCCACATAATGTTTGTGGTATCCCATATGTTTTAAACATATATCATACCATGTCTTACATGGCTAAACATAAATGCCAACGTAATATATGGTTAGCACCCTTTTTAATGCCGTAAAATATGGATTTTAATAATCATGGCATTTAAAACTTAGTTAACACCTTTAATGCCTTAAAATATGGGATACGAGCCTTTTGTAATGAGGATATAACCATAACATACCCATTTTAAAATAACAATTTGCCACGTAACTTTAACAAGTGTTGACTTGACTTGGTGGTTAACGCATTTGGTTGAGATTGTTGGCCTTTGAAGAGGTCTCGAGTTCGAATCCTACAGAGGATAAATAGACCAAATTTTGAACTGGTCCTTATTTCCCTAATCAGGGTGCCACGTGGCAACACTGGGTTGGGCCATGTGGCATTGCATGATTGGCCCGTACATCCATGTCACCAATACAATCACCTTCCAACTCATATGTCTAGTCAACAACTGAACCTACCATGTGTCATATCCACGGTCTGCCATGTGTCAACATTTTCCACTGCCACTTGTCATCATCTGCCATGTCATCATCTTCCACTAGCACGTGTCAACTCAAGGAGGTGCCATGTGTCCTTTGACCAATTGACTTTTTACCTGTTTGAGAAATTGGTTAGAAAGTGATATCTTTCACATACGACATCCATTTGTGAAAAAAATTATATGGTCAGAATAAACGCGACGATTTGGACACAATGGCATTGGTTTCGTCCGATTCTGATATCTTTGATTTTTAGGCCTTCCTGGATCCATTTTGGATCAAGGAGTAAAAGGGTTTACACCCTCCTAGGGTTTTTCCTAGCTAGTTTAGCTTGCCTTGGGGAGTAAAAGGGATTACACCCCCAAGGAAGTAGCTCAACTAGCTCTTTAAATTTTATGACTCCACAACCCAATAGCTAAAGAAACTAATCTTCTTGCATTGGAGAAAAAAAATCATTGCATTGAGATACGTGAAATCATGAGATATTGAAATTGTCTAAAATGGAATCTATTATATGTGCTTAAAGCTCACTAAGGGATCTAAGGCATTTTGTTTTGTCAAGTACTTCTTCCTGCTGTAATAAAACAAATATACATCCACTAGGGCTGCAACAAACCCTAAACATATCTCTAAATAACTCACAGTTCAACCTTAAAAAATTGCTAATAATTTACCCCTATAATCTACTAGTCTCAGCGCATATTTTGGGTGGATTACTTGTGATTTTTGGTGTCTGATTTTTTTGCTGTAACAACTTGTTTTCTGCAGCCACAAGGCTGAAAATATATCTCTGCAATACTTTTCTATAACAACGTTACATTGATGCTAAAGTCTTATGCTTTTACACTTGAGTTGTACTAGTGTTTTGCTAACTTTTCTCTTGAATCATTTGATAGAATTTTAACATCTCTTTAGCAGCTCTAACAATATTTCTTTTGCTGATATATATCTTTGTTTACTGCTGTAATTAGGGACAACAAACTTAACTTGCTTGTCCACCTAATATATTACATGCATACTTGGATTTTCTTGTGTATCACGAAGGTACAATCACCCTTTGTAGGTACTCATACTTCTTGGAAACCATTGGACACCACTGAGACATTTCATCAAAGCCATATTCCACATAGAAATTTGACCTATAGGGGCATCCATCTCATCATCTCACTTTTTGTCTCATTTCTCCCTAGGGACACCGAGATTCCCCCCTTGAGGTGATCACTTCACCTCTAAAGTTACAGGAATACCTATCTAAGGTGATAGTGGGTAGATGTTCTCTTAGTTGTCGCCATTTTTTGGTTTGGGTCAAGATTATTTGAACCCTAACAACACTTTGGCAAGCTATCTCAAAGCCTTCCCCTAGCTTTCCTGACAACTCCAATTTAAGGACGTTCCCCTTCCACCCTTGATGATCTCTTCTTGAGGCTCATTTGGTGACTCCACCTTCCAAGAACCCACCTTTCCTTGTTTCCCCTTTTCTATCCTTTGATGATTATTGACCTCAGCTGGCGACTACATTGAGGTATTACCCTAAGTAATGGAACCATGGCCTCACAGGACTTACCATGGGAATTCCATAAGGTGTACCCTTCTCTTTATGTTCATAATATCCTCGGATATCCAAGTCATTGCTCTTCAGAGTGGAGGGAAAGTTTCCCTAAATTTAATAGCAATCCATCTCTACCAGTCACCCATGTCGTCAATTATATGAAGTATGCTTCAAGGTTCAATGTGTTACATGAATATGTGTTGATGAAATTTTTTGTATCATCACTAGAATCAAGTCAAAAGAGTTGGCTTTCACACTCATGTAAGCTGAAGGGTATCCCATCTTCTACAAATCTCATTAAAGAATTTCTCAGGCATTATCAACCAACTACCTAGAATTTGCAAGATACTTTCCAAGAGATCAAAGATTCTCTTCGTAGAGAAGGTTTTCCTATAGATGAGGATGAAGAAAATATTTAAGAATATCCCGATGAAGTTTCTCATGAAGATGAAGTGTTTATAGCTTCCCTTCCAATTTATGAAGACATCCAAGCCTCTTCTCTTCCTTCACATCAAGAAGAGAACATGACAAGTTGTGACCCTTTTGAATATCATAATGATACTTTATTCCATGATTTTGGAAGTGAAGAAGTATTAGAGGAGCCCTTGGATGCGAAATATATTTTTGAAAGGAGGAAAACAAAGCACTATGTATTAAGGATCAATCCCCTTATGATGAAGAGGCGATGGAGGGGCATATACATAAAGAGAAAGAAGAATCCTAACGAGGTGCAACATGTTGAGACATCGTTATCTTTCCTCCCACTTGATGAAGGTGAGGTTGTTCAAACTTGTCTTCCTCATGCACACGAAGATGAAGAAACAATTAGCCTCAATGATGCAAATGATCTTGTGCAGAACCTCTCCAACATGGTTGATCTACACATTGATGATTTCATACAGGTTGGGAGATGTAGATGGGATTTTGGTCGTTTCATTTTTTATAGAGACCCCATTTACGACATTGAAGGTAGCTCTCATGCAAAAGGGGTTGAGTTTTCATCATCAGAGGACTGGTCTTCATGCATGAATGATTCAAATGTTTGGCATCCTAGTGATGATATGGTTATATATTTGTTCTTCCCCTTCAAGGATGACTTGTCACAACATA
>ML794260.1:0-18750 GCA_009831015.1 Picea engelmannii
TAGAATTTACAGATGAACCTCATAATGTTAGGATTTCATTGGTTGCTTAAGGTGTTAATCCATTTGGATAGCTTCGGTCTGTTTACTCAGTGTGGCCTATTTTTTTGTCAACAATAACATTTCTCCATGGATGTCAATAAAGAGGGAGAACATAATGTTGACAATGATTGTTCTAGGTATTTGTTTACATTAATTTTTCAAATGTATATTTTTCATTTGTCACATTTTTTGAATAATATATTTTACTTGTTTATTTACCTATATATACATACCATGGTAGTAATTTCGTGTAATTTCAAACAATGAGGTAAGTACCAAGTTAAATATATGAATGAGTATATCGAGATTATTATCGACGAGATACTAAATTTATGGGAGGGAATCACTATGTATGAGATATGTAAACCAATTGGGCAAAAGAGATTTCAATGTCGTTGAATACTTTTAAGAACAATTCATGATGCCCCGAGACTAACACATTTTTGTGGTATGTAACATTACATATTGCATGCTTGAATTGTATATATTAATTAAAGATATCATGCTTGTTTTTTAAATAATCCCTGCGTATATTAATTCACATTAATCCATCTATTGCAGGTCTTCAAACAAAGGGTAAATTTGCATGTCCAGGTTTTGGTCCTAAGATGAAATCAAGTTCGTCAATTATTTTTGGAAAGGAGGTGTTTAATGAGTATAGACACTTCCTCTCTAAGAACCATAAGTATCGTACTACCAAAAAATATATTTTCAATGGGAAACAAGAGAATGGACTAAAAACACAAAGAATGACACCTCGGCTATGGAAGTTGGCATATGGAAGAATTAATCCTTGAGGTACGCATTTTTTTATGTAGCGTAAATGGAATCATGTTTTCAAACTTCATTTTAATTATTCAATTTATTTTACCACATTTGATAAATAGTGTTCTGATTTTTTTATGCGTCATCAATGACGCCGTCATGACTTATGAAGGTAGTAAAAATGGGATTCCATGAGGAATGAAATGTTATTCCATTGAATTAATGAGGTTGCCTTACTACGAGGAGCTAAAAATAATTTATTAGTTTGATACAATGCATATCAGGAAGAATGTGACAAAAACATTATGGCGAATCATAGATGGCAAGAGGGATAAAGAAAAAATTGTCAAAATTTGTAATGGCATTTAGGAAGTTAATCATGCAATGCAAAGTGCGATCAAATCAAATAGCTATGGAGACCAAAATAACCCTCCATGGTTATTAATATAGAAGCAAAGAAATGATGTAAAAGAGGTCATTCAAAGAATTAAAATTCCCACAGGTTTTTGTTCAAACATAAAGAATAATTTAACAAAGAAAGTTGAATTTGGTGGGGTAAAAACACAAGATTGTCATACCTTCATTAAGATAATTAATAATTTTAGTATTCATATTTATATATTTTTCGTACACATTTTTTGAGATTTTTTAATTTTTTTTGTGTAGTTTTGAAACAAGTAACGATTCATTTTTATTGTTACAGTATGTTCTACCTCTATCTCTCCCAAATGAATTTGACAAAAATTTCAAACAATTTATATATGATCTTGTAAAATACATGAGGTAAGTAGTTGCATTTTATATGCAATTTTTTTTTTCAATTTTTTGTTGTACTTAATGACATGTGTTTTACTCGTAATGTAATATGTATTATGTTTTGTTGAAACATGTTATTTTCTTGTGTCATGATCTGTAGGTGGTTGTCATTGAAATAAATCCATAAATATGATATAAAGTATTGGAAGAGACAAATTCATTGGCTAATGTGTGAAATGAAAAAGTATTCACCTTCAACATTGTTAAAAGCACAAGAAACACTACCTCATACAACAAGTTTCGGAGACTGAAATCTGTGGACCTGTACACACAAGGTCAATGTGGATGGTGAAGAGGCACTTTAAATTATTGAAGGCTTTTGTTAGACAAAGAGAATTTCCTGAGGGTTCTATGTTGAGATATATATGGTATATGAATCCACGGTGGAGATTACTCAATATCTTCCTAAATTAGCAGTGTGATCTATGCATGCAATGGATTGCATTTAGGATCTGAACTCCATCAAAAAATTTGAAGGGGAGAAGTTGTTGGGGAAAGGTACAATGAGGAAAGTGAGAGGTAATTAAATTGTGGATATTTATAATAAACATAAATTTATTGATTTATTTATATGATCATACTCATTCAATATTTATTCTTTCATCATTTATTAATGTTTACCATGGTTATAACTAATATTTAATATTCGTGAATTGTGATTTTTTGATCGGCCAGTTGCTTAAGATTGGGATGCACTACATTTATACATTGTAAACAATATTGACTAGATGAAGGTATGAATTAATAGATGTAAATAACATCATGGTGGTAGGTTATCGTGGAAATAATTATCTGAATTGGATAGAGAAGCTTGTCGTAATGGAGATTTTGATGTTACTCGGAGGGAAATAGATTTATCATATTGTTTGAAAGATGGAAAGGCAAGCAAATTCACCGACTTTATTTAGTTATTTTATATTATATTAATGTTAAAACAAGTGTTTTTTTTTTCATATTATACTTTCCAAGTTATACAAATTTGTTTATTATTAATTAGCAATGCATATTTTACATGTTTGGCATATTGTAGATGGAACACCACAAGGCTATGTGGTGTAATGGTCCTAAATTTTGCATCAAATAGTTGGATGAAGATAGGAAAAATTATGATAATGGGATAATTGTAGTATTCTAGGTCACTAATGCTTCCTTTAGGAGTGATAGATGTCCTTGAGAATCTAAAAATATATACTATGGGTTTTTTGTATGATATAATTGAGTGTGACTTTAATTCCTTCAAATTAGTTTTGTTCAATGTCAAATGGTATAGGTTATGAATGCATGAACATGATGAGGAAATAACTATTTTTTATCATGCCAGTGGATTTATGACTATTAAAACAAAAGTTTTCGAAAAAGAAAATGACCGCTATGTTTTTCCAAGCCAATGTGAACAAGTCTTTTACTCAAAGGTTCCAGGTAAGAGGGATTGGTCATTTTTTGTTAGATATGATCCAAGAGGAAGCCAAGTAAATTGTAGATGAAGAATATGATATTGAAGAAGAATATGATGTAGAACTAGAGCAAGAGAATATGGGTCGATAGATGAAGAAGATGGAGAAGATGAACTAGTCATAGGAGACAATGTGACAGTTCTTGATGATGATATCAATGAAGATATGCTCAAAAATGACATTGATGACGATGATGATATCGTCAATCCTTTCAACATTGTTTCTGAACTGGATATTGATACATATGTCAAGTTCGATGATCAATAAGAAGATACAGAAGAAGGATGATATAAATTTTGCATTGGATGAGGTACATAACTAGATATTTTAATTTGTATGAATTATTCTCTTTCAATAAAAAATTTATGTGGGTTAATTACATTTTTTTAAGATTTATGTCATTTTTTGATATCTTATGCTACATGTTGTTAATTGTTGTTGTAATTGAGTATTAATGTGTTTTAAAAATCTTGTGATATAGTCCATAAATATTTATCAAGGTTAGGACATGAAAATAGGTCAAAGAAGACATGCCCGTGTGAGAACTAAAAAGGAAAAGGTGATCAAAGAGAAAACCAATTAGATATAGGTACAAGAACAATTTTGATTACTAGAACAAGTGTTGATTCCCGTTGACCCGACAAAGTGACTAGTTAATGGGGCCAACATTGAAAGTTTTTGAAACGTTTCCTCTAGTCATTAAAATTTTACGTGGTTGCACTATATGCATGCCTTGACGGTATGGGAGGGTTTCAAGACTCAAATATTACCCATATTATACCCACATAAGAGAATGGTCTATAATTGGGTGGCTAATAAGTGGAATATGGTCAATAGCTTAGATGACAGAAGAAATCAAAGATAATATCAAATAACTAATGAAGCTTGTGCATTTTTTCAAGTACTTATCTATCGAGTATTAATGTGTTTTGACAAACTTGTGATATAGTCCATAAATATTTATTGAGGTTAGGTCATGAAAATGGGTCAAATAAGACATGTTCGTGTGAGAACTGAAAAGGAAAAGGTGACCAAAGAGAAGACCAATTAGATATAGGAACATGAACAATGTTGATTACTAGAATAAGTGTTGATTATTGTCAACCCCACAAAGTGGCCAGTCAATGGGGCCAGTGTTGAAAGTTTCTCAAACTTTTCCTTTAGTCATTGGAATTTGACATTTTTTCACTAGATGCATGCCTTGACAGTATGGGAGGGGTTTAAGACTCAAAGATTAGGCATAGTATACCCACATAAGAGAATTGTTTGTAACTGAGTGACCAATAAGTGAAATATGTTCAATATCATAGATGAGAGAAAAAATAGATATAATATCAAATAATTGATGAAGCTTGTATAATTTTTCGAGTACTTGACTATCATGTATTAATGTGTTTTGAAAAACTAGTGATATAGTCCATAAATATTTATGGAGGTTAGTTCATGAAAATGGGTCAAAGAAGACATGTCTATGTGAGAACTAAAAAGGAAAAGGTGACTAAAGAGAAGACCAATTAGATATAGGCACATGACTAGTGTTCATTACTAGAATAAGTATTAATTCTTGTCAACCCACAAAGTGTCCAGTTAATGTGGCCAATGTTGAAATTTTCTCAAATGTTTCATGTAGTCATTGAAATTTGACATGGTTGCACTAGATGCGTGCCTTGATGGTATCGAAGGGTTTCAAGACTCAAAGATTACACATATTATACCCACATAAGCGAATGGTATGTAGCTGGTTGGGCAATAAGTGGAATATGCTCAATAGATTAGATGAGAAAAAAAAATCAAAGTAAAGATCAAATAAATGATGAAGCTTGTGCAATTTTTTGAGTACTTGTCTATTGAGTATTAGTGTGTTTTGAAAAACTTGTGATATAATCCATAAATATTTATCACAGTTAGGTCAAGAAAATGGTTCAAATAAGACATGGTCATGTGAGAACTGAAATGGAAAAGGTGACCAAAGAGGAGACCAATTAGATATAGGCATGCGACTAGTATTTATGACTAGAATAAGTGTTGATTCTCATCGACCCCACAAAGTGACCAGTTAATGGGGTGAACATTGAAATTTTCTCAAAATTTTCCTATATTCATTGAAATTTGACATGGTTACACTAGATGCATGCCTTGATGGTATGGGAGGGTTTCAAGACTCAAATATTTCTCATATTATACTCACATAATAGAATGGTCTGTAACTGGGTGGCTAATAAGTGGTATATAGTCAATAACTTAGATGAGAGAAAAAATCAAAGATAAGATCAAATAATTGATGAAGCTTGTGAAATTTTTTGAGTACTTATCTATCGAGTATTAAAGTGTTTTGATAAACTTGTGATGTAGTCCATAAATATTTATGGAGGTTAGATCATGAAGAGGGGTCAAAGAATAAACAGTCGTGTGAGAAATGAAAAGGAAAGGGTGACCAAAGAGAAGACCAATTAGATATAAATACATGAATAGTGTTGATTACTAGAATATGTTTTGATTCTCATCGATCGTGCAAAGTGACCAATTAGTGGGGCCAACATTGAAATTTTCTCAAATGTTTCATCTAGTCATTGAAAATTGACATTGTTTCACTAGATGCATGCCTTGAAAATATGGCAGGGTTTCAAGACTCAAAGATTATCCATATTGTACTCACATAAGTGAATGCTCTGTAACTGGGTGGTCAATAAGTGGAATATGGTTAATAGCTTAGATGAGAGAAAAAATCAAATATCTTCAGTTCAACATCTCAGAATGTGACATTCAATATTCATTTTGATTGAATAAAATGGAAATCACTACTTAGTTCTTCTAGTTGATCATCACCTAATACATATTATAGCTCATCTAGACACTTAAGCTAATGAGAACCTTGAGGAAATTTTACCAAACCTTTGCATTTTGATGAGTTCAACACTTCTAAATATTTATGTTATTCAAAATACATAGGTAACCTCCACAAGTTGATGCATATGATCATGTTCAAGTCTCTCAATGATACAATGTAATCAAAATCACTAGACAATTACCCTTCCTAATAAAATTTTTGCCAAGACTTCTAGTTGGCCTTGGCAAGCTCTTACATCCCCACATTCTTAGACCTATTAATGATTTGATTGAATGAATGTCATTGGAAATTTGCACTATTTCATCATGTTGTGATAATTTTATGATCTCCAAACAAGTAAGTTTTCCAAAATTTTTGAGTATCCTTGACGACTATTAGATTTATACATCTTTAATTACCTAAGCATTATAAAATAGTGAAAGTTACAGGAAATTTATATCATGTGTTCACATCCCTTAATTGATATTTCAAGTGAAAAGAACAACAATTGTACAAAGTCATCTAGAATATCACTTATATGGAAAATCTAGATGAATTAGGGAGGTGAAGTTTCCAAAGCCTTCAAGAAGCATAAGTAAGTTGGAGTGATGGAAACTTCAAACACTACTCGGAAGCTCTTGTAAATTACAACACGTGTTCAAATTAAGATCCTAAACTACATTCAATTCACCAAACACTTCTAGCAACTACGTAAAGATGATATAATTGTTCAAATCTTATTTTTTAAAGATTTCTAGTCCTTCAACAATGTCGTAAATTATTGTTATCCCTCACTATATGGTTTATTTTACTAAATCAAGAAGTGTGACCAGTATGGGGACCCTTAAGGGAACATGTATTTTCAACGAGGAAGGGCTTCATTAAAGCAAGTTAAAGTCCCAGGTAATTTTTAAATTTTTAATTGTTTCATCTTCTCTATGTAGACAAACATAAATGATCTAAATTATTATTTTTAAATTAATAATCATATAATATTTTTTCATGTAGTGAACAACGATTTTTATAGGGCCTTAAAGAAAGAGGCTTTTCTTATTTTTGTCCCACCATCTGGGAGAGGTGAATTTCTCAGAATTCCAACCTCAAAAAATAATTGATGGATTATCTTGAAATCCTTTTTGGTGTAGACACATTTAATAAAACCTTGGCCACTGCCACAACTAGAAAATATTTAAAATATAAGTGAGAAACCTATAGGAATAACTTGAAACAAAACAATAGGTATGAGTGTCCTTTGATGATTCTAGAGAGGCGTTGGAAGGCCCTCACTGAGGATGTAAAAGAGAAGAAATTGGCAGATGAAGGAAAAATAACCTTTGGTCCGAGAAGGTAAATTACAATTTCAATTGAATATATTTAATTTTTTTAGATCTAAATAAAACTGTGGTATATATAAACATACTTGAAACTTTTGATGATAGGTTTATTGAAACTTCAAAGGAAACAAAATAAAGGATTGCCAAAAGTGGCCACCACAGGCTAGGTCAGGGCCATTACTTGAAGTTGTAGTCACATATTTAAAGTACCCAAATATCTTATTTGTATCTCCTTCAAATTTTTAGGTAATTGCAACCAATAAAATTAAAAATACATATTGTTATGCAATGTAGGGTGATGAGTTCAGTACTAAAACCACAGAGGAAGAACTCCATCTTGGTTACAAGTACAACTATAAAGTTGTAGTTGAACACTGGAAAAGCTTGGGGTAGTTACCAAGAACCACTTTGCAGGATAAGGTAAATAAAATTCAATCCACATTAACCTTTCGTTATTAATATAACACAGTCATGTTTGATATCATTGATAAATTTAATGTGTTACAACTTTTTTTTAATCATGGGAGCAACATTGTCAACAAACCCACTAGTATTGGAGAGAAATGCATTGATAGCATCTTGCAACCAAAAGATGGTTCTCCTGTGCAATCCCATTCCAATGGGGTGTAGCCCCATGATCGTTCTATGACTGAGTAACATGAAGGTAATATGGCTATATTTTAATCATATACTTAATAATTTTGTAGTTATACATTTTGTACTTCTAATTTTTTTTACTTATACATTTATGATTGTCCTTATAAATTTTGTGGTTTCAATGGAAGATAATGTTGTAATTGAGGGTCATACAATTGAAGAGGAGAACGTAGGGGAAACCATTCCAATGGTGCCAATGAATGCACTAGGTAAATAATGAAATTATGATGCAAATCCCCTCCCTCAACCAGGGTCCATTAACCTCCCAGTCTAGGATCGATCTAACATGGAGTCGAATTGAATCTTAGGGCCTCTGTTGATCCCCCAAAATAGTTAATACATGCCCCTTTTCATTCTCGGTTCTGGTTCTTTGAAACCCTTGGGCGCTCTACTGGCACTTTTTCCTTTTAAAATTTTGAATTACAGGCGCTAGCTCCCTTCACTAGGCCACTTTCCTCATATGAGCCCGGGTTGTGACCCAGGGTTTATTTCAAGAAGAACTAAACTTTTGGGCTTTAGGACTCTTGTCACCCGACACTTATCCAAGATTTCTAAGTGTTATGCCTCTGAATTCATGGGATTTCTCCACATGTCCACCTTCAAATCGGAAGTTGATGATGTTTCATCCTTTAGGCGCTTTGATGTTACCTACTCCTCCTTTCTCCCAAATCTTCCACCTGCCGAGCCCCTCTCTTAGCCGACAACTATCGATTAAATTGATAGTCTGGATGGAATATGAGACTCCTGTATCCATGAGTTCTCCACTCCTCTTGTTGTTATTTCATCTGAACATCGAATCAGTGAAGCACTGATCAGATGCTACGTTCCCGGCTATCCAATGATTCAGATCTCTTTGACTTCAAAATACTTCCATTCAAAACGCCTTACTATTAAAATTCTTAAGTTCCAAACCTATGAAGTGGCTTATCCACTGACACCTATCCACTATTGATGGATGGTTCAGATGAACCCCGAATCATGGGTCTTCATGAGTTCTTGCTCCACACAACTCACTCTTCAATTTTTCTAGAGTGCACGATCTGGTGACACCTGTCCTCACAACTGGACAACTCATATCTTCTTCTCTCCTTTGGGAATTCAATGATTCTGCTCTTTGTACACCTTCAAACCTCCAATTACACAAAGTTCTGAGGTCTTAGGGGTTATCCTTCGTTCATCTTCCCTAGATCTTACGGTTGTCATCTCTATGGATATTTCTCCTTAGATAGCCACCATAGCTTCTTCAAACTCTTTCCTTCAAAGGATTCTTGTTACTTTCCCTCCCGATCTCAAATTATTTAAAACCTCAAAGGGACTCAACCCTTTGAACTTTCCTCTGGAAGTCCAAATGATTTATATTTTGTCTTCATTGTTGAAAGTGCTAATTATCCTAAGCTTAAACTCGCTCTAACCTCGAAGGGTTTAGGCCGTATGCCTTGCCATAAAACTTCTGGTTCCCTCTTGGCACTCCACACTCTTCCTCTTAAGCTTGTAAATCTTGAAACACTTTACTCCTAGCACAATCCTTGGGCTTGTATGACTATTCAGACTTCCTCAAAACTTTTCTAAGCATTGTCTTGGTGCACTCCTTCCACAGGTATTCTCTAGAGTCCTAAGCTCTTCAATCTCACTGATGCATTCTTGCATATGCTCAATGCACACTTGGAGATCTCTTACATAGAGTGTTCAATAACTCTAGATATGCTCTCTCCTGCATAGACTTTCCTCCAAGGTATTTGATAACTATGAGTCTCCTTATGAGACTGATATTATTCTGGTGTGCCCACTTGGCATGTTCTCCTCTAAAAGTGAAGTATAATTCAGATGTACAATCCCTATGCTGGCTATAGAGGTTTCAACTCTCTATCGTGCACTTCTTGCACTAGCCTAAAGAACCCTAAAATTCTTAGAAAACTCACAAAGATAGAGAATTCTATATTCTTCTTGTATATTGAAACCTTTTCATACATCTACAACATTGATATAAACACAATAAAGACACATTAAGAAGAAAACACAGAACTCATATAAAAATAGAGAATTAAATGTAGGAAAAACTTCATGTTTATATTAATATCTGAGTGCTTGATTACAATATGTGTAGGCTAGAATGCAATAGAGTCTCAACTCTCTTCTCCTCTCTCCTCGTCTTACAATGATTTAAAATCAAACTTCAGCAGCCTACTATCAACAACCTTTTTTGGGCATATGTTACAATGATTTATACAAGAGGGGATCATTGAGATTTCCCTCCAACCTACCTTAGTGACATATTATAACCATTAAAACACGTATCTACCGAGGATAATTACATTTAATGATCATGCACATTCTCAGATATGAGGCACTGCTCGAGATCTGTGAAACTCGAGGCTTAATCAAGGAAATTAAACTCACCTTGCACAAAAGGAAACTTGGATTTACTCCATCCTTACAACATTAAATTTTAGAATTTATTACCTTGAAATTTAAAATACAAGGGTAAAATGGGAGGGATGGTGCATCTCCCCCCTTCTTGAATGCACATTGATGTGTTGGATTGTTGGTGCATGTTGAGGTAGAAATAAATCCTACATCATACTCCTTTGTTGGGAAAATCATGAGCTCCTTCTCATGAGCTCCTCTATTATGTTGTTGAAGTCCTCCTCGATCCCAAATCTCTCTTTGGAGTTGCCCACTTGTTCCTTTTCTATGATTCTTCTTATTTTTTCTTGCTGCTACTGTAGGATCTCCTTTGTTCAACCTTCTCTTGTTTCTGACTAACTCTGCTACTAAATTCACCATCAACCTCCTAGTTTCCTCAATCACCTTGTCTAACTAATCCATTTGTTGGCTCTCTACATGTAGTCTTTTCTGCTGCATTTATTCATAGTGATCAAAGGGTAGATCAATCTGATTCCTCAGACTATCTTCATCTTCTGTGTAATTATCCTACCAATGCACTATAGGATTAATTTTTGCAACCTCATTATTGAGTTGTTGTTCAAATACCTCCTCTGACAGTGTAACTTCTTCCATTTCTCTTGTTGATACAACTCCAAATTTCTCCATCTGCTCCTCAGGCTAGAATTATCCATCTGTTTCCAACTTAACTTGTTGGGTGTGCTTACTCTGCACTATTACCCTTATCTCTATGGATTCCAATTCTTAATATAGATCAACAAATTCTATGATGTCTTCTTCCTTTTCTACTGTAGGTTTTAGTTCTCCAGTCATCTCCTGTTCATCTTCCTGGATGAAACTTTTGAGCCATTCCTCTGAATGATATTCTTATTTATCTACTTCGACATGCTTCAATATATGGTCCATATCTTCCTCTATGACAGTAACAACTTGTTTTCCTTCCTCTTATACACTCTCAACATGTGCTCTGTCCTCAACTAGGATGTTTGGAAGGAATATCTCAAATCCCCCAATGATCAGAATGGATTTTTGATTCTCCTCTTTCAACACTCCTTAATGATATGAACTCCCTACTGAGTTCTTGATAATCTCATACAATCTCATTTTATCTCCCTTTCCCACCTGAGAATCTGGGATTTCTCCTTTTCCCTCCTAACAATTTATGTTATCTTCAACATATCTCTCTTCATTTCCCACCTGGAAAATTGAATTTTCTATTTTTTCCACCTGGTATTTCATGAGATCCTCAATTGATCTCCCTTCCTCCTTAGTGAGGTCTTCTCCAACTTCTGACTCACAAATAAAAACCTTCTCCTCTTCTATGTCACTGAGTTTCTTAACTTGCCTCATCCACCTCTCTAATACCTATCACTGCCTCCTGACCAACAACTATTGGATATAACACCTTTATCTCCTCCACAAGGGACACTCATACCTCCATCCTCCTTCAGATTCCTGTTGCATATTTATCCTTAACCTATCAAGATCTCCCCTCATCTCCTCAAGATCTTTTTCCCTATGTGATTTTATTTTATGCTTGCAATATTCTCCTCAAACTCTTCCATAGAATTCAATAGACATCTATGTCTTCCTTTAGCCCACCTGATTATCTGTTGATTACTTTGCAACCGAGAGAACCTCCATATTTCTCCTATAGCCCACCTGTATTTCATATGTCTATTGATCAAATACAAATAGAGCTCCATAAATAGAGCATCAATACTCTATCTCTCCTAACCTTTTCCTATTTCCTACATACAAAAATAGGCTCTAATACCACTTGATGCAGACCCCCCTCCCTTAACTCAGATCTATTGACCTCCCATTCTAGGATCGATCTAATATGAAGTCAAATTGACTCTCAAGGCCTCTACTAAGCCCCAAAACTAGTTAATACAAGCCCCTTTTCACTCTCGGTGCAGGTTCTTTTAAACCATCGGGAGATTTCCTAGGGCTTTTTCCTTTTAAAATTTTGAATTATAGGCACTAGCTCCAATCTATATGACCCTTTCCTCATATGACCCTAGGATGTGACCCGAGGTTTTAACTCAAGAAGCGCTAAACTTTTGGGCTTTGGGACTCTTGGCACCTGACACTTCTCCAAGATCTCGAAGTGTTATGCCTTCAAATTCATGATATTTCTTTACGTGTCCACATCCAAATCGGTGGTTGATGATGTTTAGGCCTTCAGGCCTTTAGGAAATTTGATGCTACCTACTCCTCCTTTCCCTCAAAGCTTCCAACTATCAAACCCACCTCCCAACCAAAAACTGTCGATTAGATCAATGATCCAGATGGACTTCGAGACTCCTGTCTCTGAGAATCCTTCAATCCTCCTGCTTCTATTCCACCCGAACAATAAATCAGTAAAGAATTGATCGGATGCTACATTCCCTTCTATATGACGGTTTATATGTCTTCTGATTTGGAATATTTCCACTCCACACTCCTTATTGTGAACCTTCCAGAGTGCCAAACCTTCGAAGTGGATTATCTGTTGACACATACCCACTATTGATGGATGGTTCAGATGAACCCCGACTCACAGGCCTTCAAGAGTTCTTACTTCACTCTTATATTTTTCTAGAGTGATTCTCCTTTCGAGTGTAGGATCTAGTGACAGTTTTCCTCACAACTGGATGACCCAAATCTACTTCTCTCCTTCGGAACATCGTCGATCCTGCTCCTTGTACACCTTCAAACCTACGATTACATGAAGTTTCAAAGGTCTTAGGGGTTATCCTTCATGCATCTTCCCTAGATCTAATGGTTGTCAGCTCTCTAGTGATTTCCCCCTAGATATCCATCGTCACTTCTTCAAAATCTTTCCTTCAAAGGATTCCCATAATTTTCCCTCCTTAGCTCGAATGATTTAAAAACTCAAAGGAATCAACCCTTTGAAACTTCCTCTACAAGTCCAAATGACTTAGATTTTGTCTATGTTGTTGAAAAAAATATTTCTCATGAGCTTAAACTCGCTCAAACCTCGAAGAGTTCAGGCCTTTTTCCTTTCCATAAAACTTTTGGTGCTCTCCTGACACTCCACGCTCTTCCTCCTGAGCTTGTAAAGTTTGAATCAATTTACCCCTGGTGCACTTCTTTTTCTTTTCTGACTCTTTTGTCTTCCTCAACACTTGTCTAAGTGTTGGCTTGGTGCACTCCTTCAACAAGTCTTATCTAGAGTCTTGAAATCTTCAAGCTCACTAATGCATTCCTGGATCTTCTCAATGCACACATGCGGAGCTCTTATCCAGAGTGTTCAGTGACTTTGGATGTGCTCTCTCCTACATAGACTTTCCTCCTGATTATTTAGTAACTATGAGGCTTCTTATGAGACTAAGGTTATTCTAGTGTGACCACCTATCATGTTCGCCTATGAAATTGAAGTATAATTCAGATGCACACTCCTTGCGTGGGCTACAGAGGTTTCAACGCTCTATCATTCACTCCTTGCACTAGCCTAAAGAACCCATAATTATTAGCAAGCTCACAAATATAGAGAAGTCTATCTTTTTTTTTCATATTGAAACCTATTCATACATATACAATATTCACATAAACACAGTAAAAACACATTCATAAGAAAACAAAAAAATCATATAAAAATGAAGCATCAGATGCATGAAAAACTGGTTGTTTGTATTAATATTTGAATGCTTGATTACAATATGTGCAGGATGGACTACAACAGAGTCTCAGCTCTCTTCTCCTCTCTCCTTGGATTACAATGATTTACAATCAAACTTCAACAACCTACTATCAACAACCTTTTCCGGGAATATGCTAGAATGATTTATACAAGAGGGGTTCATCAAGATTTCCCTCCAGACTACCTTAGTGACATCTTGTCACCATTAAAAATCATATCTATTGAGGATAATTACATTGAATGATCAAGTACATTCTTAGATATGAGGCATTGATCGAGATCTGTCCAATTCAGGCCTTAATAAATCCAATTACACTCACCCTGCAGAAAGGTCAACTTGGTTTTACTCCAGCCTTACAACGTTAAATTTTAAAATTTATTACATTGAAATTTAAAACACAAGGGAAAAATGAGAGGGTTGGTGCCTCTCTCTCCCTTCTTGAATGCACGCTGATGTGATGTATTGTTGGCAAATGCTAAGGTGGAAATATGCTCCTGCATCACATTCCCAATGTTTTTTTTAATAGTATTGAACTAGTTCAATGATATTTAAAAATCGGCCATATAAATTTTATATTTTTTTCTTTTGTAGGTGATGCCTCATCACAACAACCTCCATTACCCCGCAAGTACCTCACGACTAGGAATTATTTGCATGGGAGGATGCAAGCAGATTCATATTTTGAAGAGCACCTAGAGAATGAAGACATGGATATTGATGAACTGCTTAAGAAATATAGAGATAAGAAGAAGAGTCCGACTAAAACTAAATGATGATGTACAATATTTTAATAACTATTTATAAAATCTTTTTTCTATGATACACTTTTTTTTACTAATGTTGGAAAAAATGAAATATATATGGTTAGTACTTATGTTCAAAGAAAATTGAAATAAAAAAACGTTTTAGTTATTTTAGCTTAGCTTTCTTGCATAGATTTACAATCACATTCTATTAGTTTTAAATATTTTTAATGCATATTTTCTAGTAGAATATAGATTTGGTATTGGGGAATTGAGAGTGATGTGAGGGGGGGGGAGGGGCCATAAGAGATTCTTCCTTCACATGGTTGGTCATGTTCAATAGAGAATAATTTATTGGAGTCACTTAATCTTGGAACAAACCTCCCTTGATCCAACGGAGCAACAACAAAGTCAATGTTGACTTCGTTGATACTACTTCAAATCGAGGGAGGTATTTTGATACAATATTATGTGTGTGACTCCAATAAATTATTCTCAAAACCAAGAGGATATCATTCAGGTATGTTATGACATTATCATAAAAATGCATCTTAGAGTAAATAATGCTAGAAATATGACTTGTATTGATTTTGTAGATATTTATGGAAGTTGAATGATTTTTGGAGGTACTTTAATATATTTGTTCATCAAGTGAGGGAAGCTTAGGAAAAACAAAGGGTGATACATTTGAAAACGAGAACATGGGGGAAACCATTTCAACTATGTCGACCAGTTCATCAGAGCAGGTGTGATTGATGCTTTCAACATAGTTTATATAGCCATGAATTTTGGTTATGTTTAATGTTTATGAATTGTTATGTGATTATTTATTAATGAAGGGTTTTTTATATGTCATAATTTATTTAGATATATCATTGTTTTTAGTGATTTTCATGTTTTATGTTTCTTCTATATATGCTCTATACCTCTTACAAGTTCTTCCACTTCTTAGTATCAAACACATGAAACTCTTATAAAAAAATTAGGACTTGGAAAAATATGTATAGGTAGGACTTAAACAACAAGGATGACTTCCATTTCTCATCATAATAGACACAAAAATCTTATTGAAAATTTAATACCTGGAAAATGAAGCATAGACAGGGCTGAAAAACACAATGATATGAAAAGGAATAAATTTCAAGTACCTCGATAAATGAATCCTTCAACAGGATTTCACCTTGATCCTTCAACTCATTGAATTTTTTAAATGTGGCATCCATAACCAAAGGAATAATTCCTTATGTGTTACCACCAAGTGTATATCATGTTCGCCTATAGTTCTGTAGGAATGAGGCTATGGAATCTCAATACTAATTCATGTGACAAGGAATGACTAGATATTGACCCAATCACATGTATTTACCTCCATGTGTTTCACTGAAACATTTCCATGGAAGTTATCCATCATTGCTAAGCTACTCTTGTGTGTTTGCATCATCACCATCATTCATTCAAGGTGTATCTAAGGGCCCAAATCCGAGGGTGCATTTTCTTGATAAAATGGAACACTCAGTGTCCATGTTATTTTGTCATTCCACTCAATATCTCTTCTTTTACCCCTCCTCTAGAAACCTTATTAATTTACTTAAAAGTATTAAAAAATAACCCAAGTCATTAATTTCCTTAATATCATGTTATCTAAAATATTCAATCTTAGAGGTTTGTTGCATACACTTGGATTTATTAAGTGAAAAATAACTTTGATGTATAAATTAATTGAATAATGAAAATTGGTGTAATCTATGTATAAATAGAGCATAAATAGATCAACTAGCTCAAAAAATCATAAGAAGAAAAGATAGACCTAAAATGTGGACTCAAGTCAATGAAAATTTCACCAAGGGTTAGCTCAAACATGATTTGGGTAAAGAAAGATAACTCTAAATAAAAAACAAAAACTTGGATACCTTAGTTTTATTTGATTACAAAAATAAATGAAAAGAGAAAATTAAAAGATGGTTAGAAATTGCATATGGAAGTTGTGCTTACAATTGGGCTACGGGGTCTTGAAACCCTTGACAATTTCTTGTTCAACGAATTTGTTGAAGTCCTCCAACATCCATATAATTCTAGAAGAACATCAAGATATAGATGATAAAACTATAAACTTAAAGGGAGGTTATGACTTGCTTGCAAACAAAGTTAGGATGCAAATAGAAAAATATGAAAATTCCTACTAATGCATAATGCTTACTCTACATTGAAAATTCAATATAGTTGATATCATAATATCATTGCATTCTTATGGTTATTAAAAAGACCCAAGCCAAGACTTATCATCCTAGGCTTGTCTTAAGGCCAATACAAGCGGGAATCATAAAAAGTATGTATGTATTGCATATATTGCATGGCAAAGCAATATGTGTGTGTGTGTGTGTGTGTGTGTGTGTGTGTGTGTGTGTGTGTGTGTGTGTGTGCATGGTTTCAAATTAAAAATTCCTTGGAAAATTCTTAACATGGTCATTCATTGAATGGGAAAATACTTTTAATACACTTCATGCATTGGGTAAATGTATGGTCTAGTTTTTGGTTTATTTTCAAGTTATATTTGCATTGATGGAATAAATGCATTCCATTCCTTGCCATCCAACACACTTAAATTTGGAAGTTATGGAATAAATTTGCATGGTTTTGTGTGAATTCATATTGAACCTTTGTTCAGATCAAAGGGTGAATATTTTCCATAGCTACCTCATATTTTCCCATGGGACTGTGGGAAGAGTTGTTATGTAGGTGCTACAACTCTACCCACAGGCCTGTGGGTAGATTTGTATCATGTGGGAAGAGTTGTAGATGATACAACTCTGCCCAGAGGCCCGTGAGAAGAGTTGTAACATATAAAAATCTACCCATAGGCCTATGGGAAGACTTGTATATGCTACAACTCTACCCATAGTCTTGTGGGAATACTTGCAGATTCTACTCAATAAGATGAATTACTATAGTTTGAGATTCTCCTAGAGTTCCCATCAATAGTGATAGACCAATAGATTGTCCTTGAAAGATAAACTTATGTTCTAGTGAAATGCAATATAAATGGATAGTTGGATATTTTAATTTACTATGGAGAATTGTTATGGATCTCAACATTTATTGAAACATTTTATTCAAAATATCTACTTGCCCCATGTGGCATTATATACATGCACACACTTGTTGAATTCTAAATATGCGAAGTCATGCATTTGTTATGGACAAATATGGTGACATTGTTATTAATGTTTAGTGGGTCATTTCCATTAATAGAATGGATTGTCATTAGAGAAATGACATTTTATTCTTGTAATAAATCCAAGTTGTAAAAACCAACTCAATCACCATGTTTTGAGTGCTTCCTCTATGTGTTGATTTACTGACTCTAGAGAAAGGTAATAAAATCCACAATTATGTAAGTCTAGAACATAAAACCCAATCAATCCCCATGTTTAGTATTTTGACTATGTTTTATAATTTATTAGCTTTATAACAAGTTAAATAAATCCATATTTATGTAAGTTTATAACTTGAAATGATTCAATACAAAAAATTACAAGCATAAATTTTATGAACATGGACATTTTAGGAAGTTGTAGTATGGACTTGAAATACATTATTCATAGATTAGAAGAAATACTTTATTACAATCCAAGAAGCCATCATTTCCATCTGTTTTGGGAGACTTTCAAAGGGAAGTTTGTAGTTATTCATATTTTGAGGGTTTTAGTTTGAGTTTATGTTATCTTTATCTCTTCTTATATATCATTAAGTAAACTTAAATCATTGGGAATTTCATCTTGGTTGGGTTATTTTGAGGGTTTTATTTTGAGTTAGTGTTATCGTTATATCTCTTCTCTACATCATTAAGTAAACTTGAATTCTCAGGAATTTCATCTGTTGGACACACCTACCACACTTAGAGGGGGGGGTGAATGAGTGCGGGGCTCTTTTTCCCAAAACTTCCCTCTTACACAAAAACTCATCAATTAGCATTCAACATTTATTCATTACCCATTGTTTTCATTTATAACCAGTTATATGTGAGCACATATCAGCAACATATATCAGCAATATATCATCAAC
>ML794260.1:22476-36312 GCA_009831015.1 Picea engelmannii
GTTGCAAAGTAATCAACAGATAATCAGGTGGGCTAAAGGAAGACATAGATGTCTATTGAATTCTATGGAAGAGTTTGAGGAGAATATTGCAAGC
This sequence comes from Picea engelmannii, assembly GCA_009831015.1. NCBI lineage: Eukaryota > Viridiplantae > Streptophyta > Pinopsida > Pinales > Pinaceae > Picea > Picea engelmannii. The sequence goes on from ML794260.1 coordinate 22,571, forward strand.
ATAAAATAAAATCACATAGGGAAAAAGATCTTGAGGAGATGAGGGGAGATCTTGATAGGTTAAGGATAAATATGCAACAGGAATCTGAAGGAGGATGGAGGTATGAGTGTCCCTTGTGGAGGAGATAAAGGTGTTATATCCAATAGTTGTTGGTCAGGAGGCAGTGATAGGTATTAGAGAGGTGGATGAGGCAAGTTAAGAAACTCAGTGACATAGAAGAGGAGAAGGTTTTTATTTGTGAGTCAGAAGTTGGAGAAGACCTCACTAAGGAGGAAGGGAGATCAATTGAGGATCTCATGAAATACCAGGTGGAAAAAATAGAAAATTCAATTTTCCAGGTGGGAAATGAAGAGAGATATGTTGAAGATAACATAAATTGTTAGGAGGGAAAAGGAGAAATCCCAGATTCTCAGGTGGGAAAGGGAGATAAAATGAGATTGTATGAGATTATCAAGAACTCAGTAGGGAGTTCATATCATTAAGGAGTGTTGAAAGAGGAGAATCAAAAATCCATTCTGATCATTGGGGGATTTGAGATATTCCTTCCAAACATCCTAGTTGAGGACAGAGCACATGTTGAGAGTGTATAAGAGGAAGGAAAACAAGTTGTTACTGTCATAGAGGAAGATATGGACCATATATTGAAGCATGTCGAAGTAGATAAATAAGAATATCATTCAGAGGAATGGCTCAAAAGTTTCATCCAGGAAGATGAACAGGAGATGACTGGAGAACTAAAACCTACAGTAGAAAAGGAAGAAGACATCATAGAATTTGTTGATCTATATTAAGAATTGGAATCCATAGAGATAAGGGTAATAGTGCAGAGTAAGCACACCCAACAAGTTAAGTTGGAAACAGATGGATAATTCTAGCCTGAGGAGCAGATGGAGAAATTTGGAGTTGTATCAACAAGAGAAATGGAAGAAGTTACACTGTCAGAGGAGGTATTTGAACAACAACTCAATAATGAGGTTGCAAAAATTAATCCTATAGTGCATTGGTAGGATAATTACACAGAAGATGAAGATAGTCTGAGGAATCAGATTGATCTACCCTTTGATCACTATGAATAAATGCAGCAGAAAAGACTACATGTAGAGAGCCAACAAATGGATTAGTTAGACAAGGTGATTGAGGAAACTAGGAGGTTGATGGTGAATTTAGTAGCAGAGTTAGTCAGAAACAAGAGAAGGTTGAACAAAGGAGATCCTACAGTAGCAGCAAGAAAAAATAAGAAGAATCATAGAAAAGGAACAAGTGGGCAACTCCAAAGAGAGATTTGGGATCGAGGAGGACTTCAACAACATAATAGAGGAGCTCATGAGAAGGAGCTCATGATTTTCCCAACAAAGGAGTATGATGTAGGATTTATTTCTACCTCAACATGCACCAACAATCCAACACATCAATGTGCATTCAAGAAGGGGGGAGATGCACCATCCCTCCCATTTTACCCTTGTATTTTAAATTTCAAGGTAATAAATTCTAAAATTTAATGTTGTAAGGATGGAGTAAATCCAAGTTTCCTTTTGTGCAAGGTGAGTTTAATTTCCTTGATTAAGCCTCGAGTTTCACAGATCTCGAGCAGTGCCTCATATCTGAGAATGTGCATGATCATTAAATGTAATTATCCTCGGTAGATACGTGTTTTAATGGTTATAATATGTCACTAAGGTAGGTTGGAGGGAAATCTCAATGATCCCCTCTTGTATAAATCATTGTAACATATGCCCAAAAAAGGTTGTTGATAGTAGGCTGCTGAAGTTTGATTTTAAATCATTGTAAGACGAGGAGAGAGGAGAAGAGAGTTGAGACTCTATTGCATTCTAGCCTACACATATTGTAATCAAGCACTCAGATATTAATATAAACATGAAGTTTTTCCTACATTTAATTCTCTATTTTTATATGAGTTCTGTGTTTTCTTCTTAATGTGTCTTTATTGTGTTTATATCAATGTTGTAGATGTATGAAAAGGTTTCAATATACAAGAAGAATATAGAATTCTCTATCTTTGTGAGTTTTCTAAGAATTTTAGGGTTCTTTAGGCTAGTGCAAGAAGTGCACGATAGAGAGTTGAAACCTCTATAGCCAGCATAGGGATTGTACATCTGAATTATACTTCACTTTTAGAGGAGAACATGCCAAGTGGGCACACCAGAATAATATCAGTCTCATAAGGAGACTCATAGTTATCAAATACCTTGGAGGAAAGTCTATGCAGGAGAGAGCATATCTAGAGTTATTGAACACTCTATGTAAGAGATCTCCAAGTGTGCATTGAGCATATGCAAGAATGCATCAGTGAGATTGAAGAGCTTAGGACTCTAGAGAATACCTGTGGAAGGAGTGCACCAAGACAATGCTTAGAAAAGTTTTGAGGAAGTCTGAATAGTCATACAAGCCCAAGGATTGTGCTAGGAGTAAAGTGTTTCAAGATTTACAAGCTTAAGAGGAAGAGTGTGGAGTGCCAAGAGGGAACCAGAAGTTTTATGGCAAGGCATACGGCCTAAACCCTTCGAGGTTAGAGCGAGTTTAAGCTTAGGATAATTAGCACTTTCAACAATGAAGACAAAATATAAATCATTTGGACTTCCAGAGGAAAGTTCAAAGGGTTGAGTCCCTTTGAGGTTTTAAATAATTTGAGATCGGGAGGGAAAGTAACAAGAATCCTTTGAAGGAAAGAGTTTGAAGAAGCTATGGTGGCTATCTAAGGAGAAATATCCATAGAGATGACAACCGTAAGATCTAGGGAAGATGAACGAAGGATAACCCCTAAGACCTCAGAACTTTGTGTAATTGGAGGTTTGAAGGTGTACAAAGAGCAGAATCATTGAATTCCCAAAGGAGAGAAGAAGATATGAGTTGTCCAGTTGTGAGGACAGGTGTCACCAGATCGTGCACTCTAGAAAAATTGAAGAGTGAGTTGTGTGGAGCAAGAACTCATGAAGACCCATGATTCGGGGTTCATCTGAACCATCCATCAATAGTGGATAGGTGTCAGTGGATAAGCCACTTCATAGGTTTGGAACTTAAGAATTTTAATAGTAAGGCGTTTTGAATGGAAGTATTTTGAAGTCAAAGAGATCTGAATCATTGGATAGCCGGGAACGTAGCATCTGATCAGTGCTTCACTGATTCGATGTTCAGATGAAATAACAACAAGAGGAGTGGAGAACTCATGGATACAGGAGTCTCATATTCCATCCAGACTATCAATTTAATCGATAGTTGTCGGCTAAGAGAGGGGCTCGGCAGGTGGAAGATTTGGGAGAAAGGAGGAGTAGGTAACATCAAAGCGCCTAAAGGATGAAACATCATCAACTTCCGATTTGAAGGTGGACATGTGGAGAAATCCCATGAATTCAGAGGCATAACACTTAGAAATCTTGGATAAGTGTCGGGTGACAAGAGTCCTAAAGCCCAAAAGTTTAGTTCTTCTTGAAATAAACCCTGGGTCACAACCCGGGCTCATATGAGGAAAGTGGCCTAGTGAAGGGAGCTAGCGCCTGTAATTCAAAATTTTAAAAGGAAAAAGTGCCAGTAGAGCGCCCAAGGGTTTCAAAGAACCAGAACCGAGAATGAAAAGGGGCATGTATTAACTATTTTGGGGGATCAACAGAGGCCCTAAGATTCAATTCGACTCCATGTTAGATCGATCCTAGACTGGGAGGTTAATGGACCCTGGTTGAGGGAGGGGATTTGCATCATAATTTCATTATTTACCTAGTGCATTCATTGGCACCATTGGAATGGTTTCCCCTACGTTCTCCTCTTCAATTGTATGACCCTCAATTACAACATTATCTTCCATTGAAACCACAAAATTTATAAGGACAATCATAAATGTATAAGTAAAAAAAATTAGAAGTACAAAATGTATAACTACAAAATTATTAAGTATATGATTAAAATATAGCCATATTACCTTCATGTTACTCAGTCATAGAACGATCATGGGGCTACACCCCATTGGAATGGGATTGCACAGGAGAACCATCTTTTGGTTGCAAGATGCTATCAATGCATTTCTCTCCAATACTAGTGGGTTTGTTGACAATGTTGCTCCCATGATTAAAAAAAAGTTGTAACACATTAAATTTATCAATGATATCAAACATGACTGTGTTATATTAATAACGAAAGGTTAATGTGGATTGAATTTTATTTACCTTATCCTGCAAAGTGGTTCTTGGTAACTACCCCAAGCTTTTCCAGTGTTCAACTACAACTTTATAGTTGTACTTGTAACCAAGATGGAGTTCTTCCTCTGTGGTTTTAGTACTGAACTCATCACCCTACATTGCATAACAATATGTATTTTTAATTTTATTGGTTGCAATTACCTAAAAATTTGAAGGAGATACAAATAAGATATTTGGGTACTTTAAATATGTGACTACAACTTCAAGTAATGGCCCTGACCTAGCCTGTGGTGGCCACTTTTGGCAATCCTTTATTTTGTTTCCTTTGAAGTTTCAATAAACCTATCATCAAAAGTTTCAAGTATGTTTATATATACCACAGTTTTATTTAGATCTAAAAAAATTAAATATATTCAATTGAAATTGTAATTTACCTTCTCGGACCAAAGGTTATTTTTCCTTCATCTGCCAATTTCTTCTCTTTTACATCCTCAGTGAGGGCCTTCCAACGCCTCTCTAGAATCATCAAAGGACACTCATACCTATTGTTTTGTTTCAAGTTATTCCTATAGGTTTCTCACTTATATTTTAAATATTTTCTAGTTGTGGCAGTGGCCAAGGTTTTATTAAATGTGTCTACACCAAAAAGGATTTCAAGATAATCCATCAATTATTTTTTGAGGTTGGAATTCTGAGAAATTCACCTCTCCCAGATGGTGGGACAAAAATAAGAAAAGCCTCTTTCTTTAAGGCCCTATAAAAATCGTTGTTCACTACATGAAAAAATATTATATGATTATTAATTTAAAAATAATAATTTAGATCATTTATGTTTGTCTACATAGAGAAGATGAAACAATTAAAAATTTAAAAATTACCTGGGACTTTAACTTGCTTTAATGAAGCCCTTCCTCGTTGAAAATACATGTTCCCTTAAGGGTCCCCATACTGGTCACACTTCTTGATTTAGTAAAATAAACCATATAGTGAGGGATAACAATAATTTACGACATTGTTGAAGGACTAGAAATCTTTAAAAAATAAGATTTGAACAATTATATCATCTTTACGTAGTTGCTAGAAGTGTTTGGTGAATTGAATGTAGTTTAGGATCTTAATTTGAACACGTGTTGTAATTTACAAGAGCTTCCGAGTAGTGTTTGAAGTTTCCATCACTCCAACTTACTTATGCTTCTTGAAGGCTTTGGAAACTTCACCTCCCTAATTCATCTAGATTTTCCATATAAGTGATATTCTAGATGACTTTGTACAATTGTTGTTCTTTTCACTTGAAATATCAATTAAGGGATGTGAACACATGATATAAATTTCCTGTAACTTTCACTATTTTATAATGCTTAGGTAATTAAAGATGTATAAATCTAATAGTCGTCAAGGATACTCAAAAATTTTGGAAAACTTACTTGTTTGGAGATCATAAAATTATCACAACATGATGAAATAGTGCAAATTTCCAATGACATTCATTCAATCAAATCATTAATAGGTCTAAGAATGTGGGGATGTAAGAGCTTGCCAAGGCCAACTAGAAGTCTTGGCAAAAATTTTATTAGGAAGGGTAATTGTCTAGTGATTTTGATTACATTGTATCATTGAGAGACTTGAACATGATCATATGCATCAACTTGTGGAGGTTACCTATGTATTTTGAATAACATAAATATTTAGAAGTGTTGAACTCATCAAAATGCAAAGGTTTGGTAAAATTTCCTCAAGGTTCTCATTAGCTTAAGTGTCTAGATGAGCTATAATATGTATTAGGTGATGATCAACTAGAAGAACTAAGTAGTGATTTCCATTTTATTCAATCAAAATGAATATTGAATGTCACATTCTGAGATGTTGAACTGAAGATATTTGATTTTTTCTCTCATCTAAGCTATTAACCATATTCCACTTATTGACCACCCAGTTACAGAGCATTCACTTATGTGAGTACAATATGGATAATCTTTGAGTCTTGAAACCCTGCCATATTTTCAAGGCATGCATCTAGTGAAACAATGTCAATTTTCAATGACTAGATGAAACATTTGAGAAAATTTCAATGTTGGCCCCACTAATTGGTCACTTTGCACGATCGATGAGAATCAAAACATATTCTAGTAATCAACACTATTCATGTATTTATATCTAATTGGTCTTCTCTTTGGTCACCCTTTCCTTTTCATTTCTCACACGACTGTTTATTCTTTGACCCCTCTTCATGATCTAACCTCCATAAATATTTATGGACTACATCACAAGTTTATCAAAACACTTTAATACTCGATAGATAAGTACTCAAAAAATTTCACAAGCTTCATCAATTATTTGATCTTATCTTTGATTTTTTCTCTCATCTAAGTTATTGACTATATACCACTTATTAGCCACCCAGTTACAGACCATTCTATTATGTGAGTATAATATGAGAAATATTTGAGTCTTGAAACCCTCCCATACCATCAAGGCATGCATCTAGTGTAACCATGTCAAATTTCAATGAATATAGGAAAATTTTGAGAAAATTTCAATGTTCACCCCATTAACTGGTCACTTTGTGGGGTCGATGAGAATCAACACTTATTCTAGTCATAAATACTAGTCGCATGCCTATATCTAATTGGTCTCCTCTTTGGTCACCTTTTCCATTTCAGTTCTCACATGACCATGTCTTATTTGAACCATTTTCTTGACCTAACTGTGATAAATATTTATGGATTATATCACAAGTTTTTCAAAACACACTAATACTCAATAGACAAGTACTCAAAAAATTGCACAAGCTTCATCATTTATTTGATCTTTACTTTGATTTTTTTTTCTCATCTAATCTATTGAGCATATTCCACTTATTGCCCAACCAGCTACATACCATTCGCTTATGTGGGTATAATATGTGTAATCTTTGAGTCTTGAAACCCTTCGATACCATCAAGGCACGCATCTAGTGCAACCATGTCAAATTTCAATGACTACATGAAACATTTGAGAAAATTTCAACATTGGCCACATTAACTGGACACTTTGTGGGTTGACAAGAATTAATACTTATTCTAGTAATGAACACTAGTCATGTGCCTATATCTAATTGGTCTTCTCTTTAGTCACCTTTTCCTTTTTAGTTCTCACATAGACATGTCTTCTTTGACCCATTTTCATGAACTAACCTCCATAAATATTTATGGACTATATCACTAGTTTTTCAAAACACATTAATACATGATAGTCAAGTACTCGAAAAATTATACAAGCTTCATCAATTATTTGATATTATATCTATTTTTTCTCTCATCTATGATATTGAACATATTTCACTTATTGGTCACTCAGTTACAAACAATTCTCTTATGTGGGTATACTATGCCTAATCTTTGAGTCTTAAACCCCTCCCATACTGTCAAGGCATGCATCTAGTGAAAAAATGTCAAATTCCAATGACTAAAGGAAAAGTTTGAGAAACTTTCAACACTGGCCCCATTGACTGGCCACTTTGTGGGGTTGACAATAATCAACACTTATTCTAGTAATCAACATTGTTCATGTTCCTATATCTAATTGGTCTTCTCTTTGGTCACCTTTTCCTTTTCAGTTCTCACACGAACATGTCTTATTTGACCCATTTTCATGACCTAACCTCAATAAATATTTATGGACTATATCACAAGTTTGTCAAAACACATTAATACTCGATAGATAAGTACTTGAAAAAATGCACAAGCTTCATTAGTTATTTGATATTATCTTTGATTTCTTCTGTCATCTAAGCTATTGACCATATTCCACTTATTAGCCACCCAATTATAGACCATTCTCTTATGTGGGTATAATATGGGTAATATTTGAGTCTTGAAACCCTCCCATACCGTCAAGGCATGCATATAGTGCAACCACGTAAAATTTTAATGACTAGAGGAAACGTTTCAAAAACTTTCAATGTTGGCCCCATTAACTAGTCACTTTGTCGGGTCAACGGGAATCAACACTTGTTCTAGTAATCAAAATTGTTCTTGTACCTATATCTAATTGGTTTTCTCTTTGATCACCTTTTCCTTTTTAGTTCTCACACGGGCATGTCTTCTTTGACCTATTTTCATGTCCTAACCTTGATAAATATTTATGGACTATATCACAAGATTTTTAAAACACATTAATACTCAATTACAACAACAATTAACAACATGTAGCATAAGATATCAAAAAATGACATAAATCTTAAAAAAATGTAATTAACCCACATAAATTTTTTATTGAAAGAGAATAATTCATACAAATTAAAATATCTAGTTATGTACCTCATCCAATGCAAAATTTATATCATCCTTCTTCTGTATCTTCTTATTGATCATCGAACTTGACATATGTATCAATATCCAGTTCAGAAACAATGTTGAAAGGATTGACGATATCATCATCGTCATCAATGTCATTTTTGAGCATATCTTCATTGATATCATCATCAAGAACTGTCACATTGTCTCCTATGACTAGTTCATCTTCTCCATCTTCTTCATCTATCGACCCATATTCTCTTGCTCTAGTTCTACATCATATTCTTCTTCAATATCATATTCTTCATCTACAATTTACTTGGCTTCCTCTTGGATCATATCTAACAAAAAATGACCAATCCCTCTTACCTGGAACCTTTGAGTAAAAGACTTGTTCACATTGGCTTGGAAAAACATAGCGGTCATTTTCTTTTTCGAAAACTTTTGTTTTAATAGTCATAAATCCACTGGCATGATAAAAAATAGTTATTTCCTCATCATGTTCATGCATTCATAACCTATACCATTTGACATTGAACAAAACTAATTTGAAGGAATTAAAGTCACACTCAATTATATCATACAAAAAACCCATAGTATATATTTTTAGATTCTCAAGGACATCTATCACTCCTAAAGGAAGCATTAGTGACCTAGAATACTACAATTATCCCATTATCATAATTTTTCCTATCTTCATCCAACTATTTGATGCAAAATTTAGGACCATTACACCACATAGCCTTGTGGTGTTCCATCTACAATATGCCAAACATGTAAAATATGCATTGCTAATTAATAATAAACAAATTTGTATAACTTGGAAAGTATAATATGAAAAAAAAAACACTTGTTTTAACATTAATATAATATAAAATAACTAAATAAAGTCGGTGAATTTGCTTGCCTTTCCATCTTTCAAACAATATGATAAATCTATTTCCCTCCGAGTAACATCAAAATCTCCATTACGACAAGCTTCTCTATCCAATTCAGATAATTATTTCCACGATAACCTACCACCATGATGTTATTTACATCTATTAATTCATACCTTCATCTAGTCAATATTGTTTACAATGTATAAATGTAGTGCATCCCAATCTTAAGCAACTGGCCGATCAAAAAATCACAATTCACGAATATTAAATATTAGTTATAACCATGGTAAACATTAATAAATGATGAAAGAATAAATATTGAATGAGTATGATCATATAAATAAATCAATAAATTTATGTTTATTATAAATATCCACAATTTAATTACCTCTCACTTTCCTCATTGTACCTTTCCCCAACAACTTCTCCCCTTCAAATTTTTTGATGGAGTTCAGATCCTAAATGCAATCCATTGCATGCATAGATCACACTGCTAATTTAGGAAGATATTGAGTAATCTCCACCGTGGATTCATATACCATATATATCTCAACATAGAACCCTCAGGAAATTCTCTTTGTCTAACAAAAGCCTTCAATAATTTAAAGTGCCTCTTCACCATCCACATTGACCTTGTGTGTACAGGTCCACAGATTTCAGTCTCCGAAACTTGTTGTATGAGGTAGTGTTTCTTGTGCTTTTAACAATGTTGAAGGTGAATACTTTTTCATTTCACACATTAGCCAATGAATTTGTCTCTTCCAATACTTTATATCATATTTATGGATTTATTTCAATGACAACCACCTACAGATCATGACACAAGAAAATAACATGTTTCAACAAAACATAATACATATTACATTACGAGTAAAACACATGTCATTAAGTACAACAAAAAATTGAAAAAAAAAATTGCATATAAAATGCAACTACTTACCTCATGTATTTTACAAGATCATATATAAATTGTTTGAAATTTTTGTCAAATTCATTTGGGAGAGATAGAGGTAGAACATACTGTAACAATAAAAATGAATCGTTACTTGTTTCAAAACTACACAAAAAAAATTAAAAAATCTCAAAAAATGTGTACGAAAAATATATAAATATGAATACTAAAATTATTAATTATCTTAATGAAGGTATGACAATCTTGTGTTTTTACCCCACCAAATTCAACTTTCTTTGTTAAATTATTCTTTATGTTTGAACAAAAACCTGTGGGAATTTTAATTCTTTGAATGACCTCTTTTACATCATTTCTTTGCTTCTATATTAATAACCATGGAGGGTTATTTTGGTCTCCATAGCTATTTGATTTGATCGCACTTTGCATTGCATGATTAACTTCCTAAATGCCATTACAAATTTTGACAATTTTTTCTTTATCCCTCTTGCCATCTATGATTCGCCATAATGTTTTTGTCACATTCTTCCTGATATGCATTGTATCAAACTAATAAATTATTTTTAGCTCCTCGTAGTAAGGCAACCTCATTAATTCAATGGAATAACATTTCATTCCTCATGGAATCCCATTTTTACTACCTTCATAAGTCATGACGGCGTCATTGATGACGCATAAAAAAATCAGAACACTATTTATCAAATGTGGTAAAATAAATTGAATAATTAAAATGAAGTTTGAAAACATGATTCCATTTACGCTACATAAAAAAATGCGTACCTCAAGGATTAATTCTTCCATATGCCAACTTCCATAGCCGAGGTGTCATTCTTTGTGTTTTTAGTCCATTCTCTTGTTTCCCATTGAAAATATATTTTTTGGTAGTACGATACTTATGGTTCTTAGAGAGGAAGTGTCTATACTCATTAAACACCTCCTTTCCAAAAATAATTGACGAACTTGATTTCATCTTAGGACCAAAACCTGGACATGCAAATTTACCCTTTGTTTGAAGACCTGCAATAGATGGATTAATGTGAATTAATATACGCAGGGATTATTTAAAAAACAAGCATGATATCTTTAATTAATATATACAATTCAAGCATGCAATATGTAATGTTACATACCACAAAAATGTGTTAGTCTCGGGGCATCATGAATTGTTCTTAAAAGTATTCAACGACATTGAAATCTCTTTTGCCCAATTGGTTTACATATCTCATACATAGTGATTCCCTCCCATAAATTTAGTATCTCGTCGATAATAATCTCGATATACTCATTCATATATTTAACTTGGTACTTACCTCATTGTTTGAAATTACACGAAATTACTACCATGGTATGTATATATAGGTAAATAAACAAGTAAAATATATTATTCAAAAAATGTGACAAATGAAAAATATACATTTGAAAAATTAATGTAAACAAATACCTAGAACAATCATTGTCAACATTATGTTCTCCCTCTTTATTGACATCCATGGAGAAATGTTATTGTTGACAAAAAAATAGGCCACACTGAGTAAACAGACCGAAGCTATCCAAATGGATTAACACCTTAAGCAACCAATGAAATCCTAACATTATGAGGTTCATCTGTAAATTCTAGCCATTTTTCCTTAGTTTCCCTAAATGGATAACCATCTGTAGGCATTCAAAGAATGCCATTTTCAATTGTCTTTCGTGAAAGGTAATCCATAAATTGTTCTCTTCTTTGGCACTTCAATAGTTTTTGCAAATGTGGAATTATGGGAATATGTTGAAGAACCTTTCAGGGCACCATTTTTGTTACTTGATCAGTTTGATATCTATTGATACAACATACCGAGCATTTGTTTTCAACACATGTTGTCCATAATATATAATATTATCAACATGACATGCATTTATACTTTGATACTCCATTCCAATATATTTTAAAATGTAATGTAAATATCGATATGTTTGAGGTAAGATATTTGACGAGGGTAACAGAAATTCACCTAACAATCTAAAACATAAAAAATAACTAGTTAATGTAAATAATAGTAATTGTAAATGTTGCATTTTTATTTTACACATTAATTAACACTAAAAAAAAGGGGAAAAAGTCAACCTTTATGTAGATGTCATGAAACATATTACATACCTTAGGATCTGTGTCATACAAGTGTTTGAAAAAATATTCATAAACTTTAAGTCACCAACAACAATGTAGTGGAGACAAGATTGCTCTTGAACCTTTATAAAGTTGTTTATTTTCCTTTTCCATCAGAGCTTCATCATAAATAACATCACTACTATCCCCATGATCCTCATCTGGATGACCGAATAAATCTTGGATCATTTCATTTGTCCCATCATCTTGAACTATGTTATTATTGTCATCTACTTCCATGTATCATTAAATTTATATTATTCGTTTCATGTTCTTCATCTTGTACAACATAATTTATGATACTACTTGGGGCTTTCTGTAGAAAGTTAGGGGGGAAATCTAACTTTATAATTACAAACAATCATGCAAAATTAGTGCATGTATAAAAAAGTATAAAAGTTTGAGAATAAAACCAATATTAAAACAAATAACGAATATATATATATATATATATATATATATATATATATATATATATATATATATATATATATATATAATTTCCATGGGATGATATTCATTTGATCCCCCATCCATGTGCCCATATTTGCTACATTGTGTTTTAGTTGTTGCTATTAAAACTCTTTCAGGACATCTAGTACAACAATTTTTGCAAGGGAAGTAACATTTGTCATCACCCTTTTCACCCTATTTTTTTTTTCCCACCTATAATTGTTGTTGACATTCTTCCCCACATACATATACTGATGATTATCTTATAAAATTGAGTGGTGTATAAGAGAATATCTAATATATTTTTCTATTATAACATATGAAAAAACACCTTTTTTTTGTTCGCCAAGAAGACCTTATACCATTTTTGAACCGTCATTGCTATAAAAAACTTGTCAGAACATCCCTAAAATGAAATATATTTATAGATTTTATAATGTCACAATTCCTAAGATAGTTGACCAAGTCAATGTTGACTTTGTCAAATAGTGGGTGATCGTCAGAGGGGGGAAACCTAGTGTCCGCATTGTTTCAAGAGTGACGATCATTTTATGTTGTTGCTCTTACAACAACCTTTAGAAGATGTGGATATTGTGATTATTTTCAACATTCATCACACTTGCGATGATATTGGGAAGGATGGAGAAAAATACTTAAAATTTCCTCTCTTTTTTTTGACAGTGTGGCCAATTTTATCCATAATGTTGCAAGTAGAATGTCCTAATTTTTCCAATATGTAGTAGTGCATGTACGAGTAAGTGAATTTATTAAGGACATCATCTAAAATAAATAAAAATATTTTCAACATTTCCATGTGCTCAATGGCACGACGAGCATTTTAGAATATGTAGAGATACATTTCTCATTGGTATTGTCTTATCAATGGTTGATCTTTATGAGAACTACACCCTTCAACTGAAAAATTAGATT
>ML794260.1:36362-53613 GCA_009831015.1 Picea engelmannii
ATATATATATATATATATATATATATATATCACTCACGACATGTTAGCATAATGGTTCATATCACATACAATAATGGGTTGGATAGTAATAGAGAAAACATAGCTATATTGAAGGAGTATCACTTCTATATAAGTGATGGTCAGTGCCACGACATATCCTATATACAATATTTCTTTTAGTTATTTTAAAATCACCTTAAAGTGAAGAACATATAGATGGATCAACATTGATTTTGGTTAGATGGTTGCATGGTCCATTTAAAAAACACCTGTGTATATCAATGGTTGTGTATGTTCCAAAAAAAAATCAAGGTACCACATACTTGGAACTATTTGAGTATGGGCATGGGAAAGGAGATCATTATGGAGAAATCACATGGATCAAAAGAGCATTAAACAGATAAGAAATGAAGTTCACAACTAGTTCCCTCATTCAAGATGAAAAATCCATTGTTGAATGGTGTTCTTCAGTAATGGGAGAGGGAACAAGAACCCATGAAGACTAATTACCCAGGAAAGGACATGTACATAGATATGTTTGGGATGTGGTTGATAAATATTTCTCATAGTGGTATGAATGTAAAACAATATAGGTTACTCATGGATTCCATTCAATTTGAACATCAAAAAATGTAATAGTTGAAATATATATGAGAAAACTCTCTTTCTTTTGTTGTCCATGTATTAGTAACAAATGGGATGATTGTGAATCCATAGACTGGATTGATATATGGGATCATGTATCTCTCCCCACTGGTCAACATATAACTATGGAATTATCCCAGTTAGAGGAGGACCAATCAAATATTTCAGCAGATTATGATCACGTCTCAGATTTCGTACTAATAGGTTCGGGAAAACCTTGTACTAAATTTTGAATAACTAGCATCAATTTTTTTGTAATATCCCTAAGGCCGAAACCAATTGTAAATGTAAATGCAAATGTACTTAGGCTGGTGAGTTGTCTGACATCATTTTGTATGCACATTTCATGGCATAGTGTGTGCATGTACTGCGCAGTAAAATGAGGAAGTTTGCACATTCCAGGATATCACGTGCAACAACTTAAGTGTGCACGATTTTGAGGCTAGGGAGCCTTTGTGTATATGATGTGTTGTATAGGCTGGTGAGATAGTATTATAATCTAGGATGCTTATGTTTTGAACGATGCCAGAGATCCTCGATGTTAAAGGCCACGACACCTATTTTTGTATATGTCTCATAATTAATATAAAATACATCGATGCATGCAGACCAACCATGATAAAAGAGATGGGGGACTAAACTCCACTAGGTAGGGAAAGGGAGGGGATAAGTTAAGGAAAGGGGATAAGCTAGGGATCTTAAGCCAAAAAGGAATATTATATTAATATTTCTTAAATATAAAGTATGGATAATTATTTTATCCTAAGTTCTAAAGTTGGGGACAAGTGGGCCAAAGTAGCTCCCAACATGACAAGTGTCACGTTGGGGACATGCATACATATATTTAGGACTTAGTTCATTTCCTATCATCTTTTCCATCATTCTTCCCATAACTCCTTCGATGATTCCCGTTATCCATTCATTCATCGATGAGCATGCACACACCCATGGAGCTATCTTTCGTATCTTCATGACTGTACCTAAACGTATATCCATAGCCATTTTGTGTTTGTGTCACTGGTTATCTTGGGAGTTGGACTGAAGAAGTAGGTTTTCAAGCCCGTGCGATATTGAAGAGGTGGGTTGTTAGGCCCGGTAGCAATTCTATGGGTGAGAGAATTGTCGGGGATTGATTTCCTGAAGGTGTTGAACTGCAACTATAGGGCTCTGAGACTTCCTGTCTGACCTGTTGTTGAAGCCCGGAAAGGAAGTGGGGTAGCCAAAGGACTCTTGAGAAGAGAAGGGACACACTTCCTGGGTGGGACAAGAATGTGGGGAATGAGGGATTGTAGGTTGTTAGTTTGAGTTGACAACTGAGACAGAGTATTTCCTATTGTCTATGAGCCTATAGCCTCGTTAGGAATCCTTTTACCCAAGTGGAGTTTAGTCCCAGCTCGATCATGATTCACTGTTGAGAGTGATGAACAATGTGATCTAAAGTTGGGAGGTTCGTGGAAGGTCAACACACATTTGGTGACATTCTTACCAAGATAAGTGCCAATTGTGTGATAACTTTACATGCTGCATTATTATTTACGTGCTTATTTTTATGGGTTATCATATGTGTGGTTATAACTGTGTTTATTTTTATGGATATTTCCTGTATATGTTATATGTATATGTTTATTGTTATTTCAACATGAATTCGTGCATTTACATAATGTATTTGTATGTTACTTTTTATATATAAATCTTCCGCAAGAGTGTTGTATGTGTATGTTTTAAATGCATGTAGTTAGAAAAATTTATGTGGCATAACTTAGTTGGATGATGGGTATGTTATGGTATGTTCCGCAGGGAGAGCAGAGAGTGTTATCTAGCGTAGCGTGGCCCAACATGGATGGACGGGGATGTTACAATATGGTATTAGACGTTCACTTTTCAACACTAAGCTTGGATGGGCTGAGAAAGTCGAGTTGAAGCGAAATGTCACAGAGGATTTATTTCGAGGTGGCTAAATTTCGAGTTGTGGAGCATCCATGGTAATATTTTGAAGAAACGATGTGGAATTGGGAAAATCCCCATTTTCTGTTGTTAAATTCATGAGAAAATTTAGAAATTTGGCCATGTGGTGAGATATTACCGATTTAATATATGTTCTAGCAAATTTGGATCTAGAATGGGTCAAATTTGAATTTACAGTGAAGCCATGACAGATGGAGTGAGTTTAGTGGTTAAAATTCTCAATTCACGAATTGATTTTGGATAAATTCATTCCAAAAAGGTCAAATTACAATGATTTTTTGTTGTAGAGGTTGATTTGGTGTTATCGGGGAGAAATTGAAAATATTTCATGGTTGCAGAATATCTATGGTAAATTGGGGAAAAAGTTAAGAAAAAGCCCCAATTTCTGCAGCAGAATGCATGAGGAATTGATACGTATTAAAAGGAATGTGTGCATGTGGGCGCACTAAAAATGCATGCTGCACAGTAAAATCTTGAGATATGTAAGAATTGGGAACTGTGTGGAAAAATGTTAGCATGCGGGTGTGCATGCTAAAATATGGTACCGCGTAGGAAAATAGTGGTGTGCTAGTGTGTGCACTAAATTTTGGTCATTGCATGGAAAATGTTGGTGTGCGGGTGTGCACACTAAATTTTGGTGCCATGCAGAAAAATAATAATGGCATGCATGGTGTGCACAGTATTGGTAGAGTGTAGTGGATTATGGTAGCTACACGCGCAATGTGGGTAAATGTTGTCGCGTGACAATTTTGTTAATGGTGCACATAGAGTTTTGGTCTGCGGTGGAGATGTACTAAAATATGACATGGTGCAGTGTGTAGATTATTATGTGCACAAAATATTAGCCCGCGATACAAAAACTGTGTGTAACATGTAATAGCACAAGAACCAAAACCATGCGCAATGGATATTGGCGTGCGCCATAAAAGTAGTGCGCGCAATTTATTGGTGCAACAGAGAAGTGGTACACAGTGGTTTTAAAGTGCGTGAAGCACGATTTACCTTGTGTTGTTTTTGTGCATAGTAAATATGGATTTACAGATTGAAATTTGTGCGTACAAAGTTGTTTGAAGGGTGTAGAACAACAAAAAATCAATGATTTTCTACGATGTTTTATATCATTTGAACGCCATCTTTTTGTAGTGCATTTTTTAGGGCCTTAATAACATTTATAACTACTCAAAAACCATGAGACAAAGGTTGTCTCTATAGCTCAAATAAAAGAGCTCGAAGAGATATTTATAATGGTGTAAACCGTTCATCAAACAAAGATTTTATGATAAAGTTAGAGCACAAATAGTGAAGGGAAAATTTTAAGACGCAACTAACTTCAAAGAGACATAACTCTATGCTCCAGAATCAAATTAAAGCATAGGATCAATCAATGGAAAGATATTGAGACATAGAAGACATTCCCAAATCTCAATTAAATTTATGGGCATGATAAAGGTGGTTAATATGGCATAGAAGGCACTTGTATCATATCAGTTACAATATGGTATTTTGGCCTAGAACTTCAGTAGGCTGTAACTAGTAGCCAAGAACCCAGAAAAAAAGGTGAAACTTGGAAAGAATTTCCAGTATATGTATACGAAGAAACCCAATTGAACTCCTACAAAAAAATCCAATGGATTAGGTGCAAAAATGCATAATTACACCGCAGAGTTGCACCAAGTTGAAAAATGAATAGAAAAAGTAATGGACAATTTTCAAATAGCCATAACTTTTTGCTCGGGACTTGGAATTGAGCATGGGATCAGGCATTGGAAAGGTATTGAATAGTGGAATCTATTTATATTCTCAAAACATTTATCTAGGCATTCCATTTTCTAGGAAATCAAAAGAAATAATTATGATATATATTATTGAACCAGAATGGTTCATATTTTCATGAAATTGTTGAAATAGTTAGCCTGACAAAGTTTTGTTGGTTACACATTTTGCAGAAGTTAACAACAACTAGATCAGATGAAGATCAACATAGATTCCATAGGAATGGAAGAGGCACAGGGGACTTATAGTCAGGAGGATGATATTAGAGGGATGGATTCCCATTTGGGCATTGAAGGAACAAACTCCAATGGACATGGAGATGAAAGGAATGGAAACATGAATATGGCAGAGACCATTAAAAATTTGCAGAACAATGTCCAAAGCCATAAAGATGATAATGAATGGTTTATGAGAGCCAAGGATAAGTAGGATGAATTCAACATGAAGTTATTGAAGAGCTTGAACATAATAGAAAAGAAATTGGATAAGGAGAGTGGCTTAAGAAAATCAAGAAGTCACGGGCCTTCTGATGAGAAACAAAAAGCCAAAAGTGTTAGAAAACATCATCATCACTCCCTAAGCCATTCCAATAAGATATCAGGCAACATCTCAAGTTCATCCCTTGTTAGAAAGCATAAGAGTTATGGGGTGGATGAGCTACGAGGAGAAATGAACAAAATCAAACCTCCTACATTTGAGGGTGAGCACAAGAAGGATAAGATGCAGAAACATGGTTGTTGGGCATGAGAAAATATTTTCAATTGTATAATTATTATTCTCATGCAGAAGGTATAATTTATATCCATGAACTCAAGGGAAAGGCATCCATGTGGTGGGATGATCTTATGCAGGTGCAACACATTAAAGAGAAAAGTGTTGCTTGGAGGGAATTCAAGAAGTATTTTGAGAAGAAATACTTGACTAAGAGATACTATGACAAGAAAATGAAAGAGTTCTTTGAACTCAATCTTGGAAGTATGACCATTGATGAATATGAGAGAAGGTTTTTAGAATTGTTGAAGTATGTCTCTGTAATCAAGGATGAGACAATTAAGACTCAAAGGTATTTGAGTGGATTTCCATCATTCATCAGTGACAAAAGAAATTATGATGATCCCAAGACATTGGAGGAGACCATAAGGCGACCTAAATGCCTTTATGATCAACAAAAATCAAGGCCAACTTTCCAAAAATATTGGGAAGACAAAAAGAAGTTTAAGATGGATTAGAGGAAGAAGGTATCTAAGCCACCATTCTTCAGAAATAATCCATAGGGACAAAAAAATCCTAGAGAGCCCAAAACGATTGAAACAGGGGGTCAAAGGCCAAGGAAACCACCTATTCAATGTTGGGGTTGTAAAGGAGATCACATGTTCAGAGATTGTCCTAATAGAGGTGAAAAAGTGAGAACTGTTCACAACATATAGCAAGATTAAACACTGGAGGACATGGGTAGAAATGTGGCAAGGATCTATGCAGCCTCGAACAACAAGAAAGAAGAGTATCAGTCACATATGATTGAAGTGGAAGGTATGATCAACAACTAAACCATTGCTATTTTAATTTATTTAGGAGATAGTCATAGTTATATAGATCCTAAGACAGTGGAAAGTTTGCATTTTCCAAGAAGCAAGCATGGAAAATCTTGGTTGGTGCAGCTGGCTATAGGAGCAAAACAAAAAGTTAATGAGATGGTTAAGTCATGTCTTATGGACATGAATGGACTGAACACCAAGCAAGATTTGAACATCTTTCCTTTAGGTTCCTATGAGTGTCTAATTGGTATGGATTGGTTGGACCAACACCATGCCATCCTATACTGTCATAACAAGGCATTTACTTGCTTGGATGAGGAAGGGACCCTAAGGAGAGTTCAGTGGATTCCTAGGGTAGTAACCATTGGATAAATTTCATCATTTCAGCTGAAGAAATGTTACAGGAAAGGGTGTCAAATAAAGATAAGGTGCCAAATTTGGAAGATCATGCAGTCCTGGAAGATTTTGAAGATGTGCAAAAGGAGGTACCAGGACTACCCCCAAAGAGAGATATTGATTTCTCTATAAATTTAATGGTGGGAGAAGCTCTAGTGTCAAAGACTCCTTACAGAATGAGTACGCCAGAGCTGAAGGAGTTGCAAATGCAGATTGAAGAACTTTTGAAGAAAGGGTATATACACCCAAGTGTGTCACCTTGGGGTGCCCTAGTCTTGTTTGTGAAGAAGAAAGATGGAACATTAATATTGTGAATTGATCTTAGATAGTTAAATAAAGTGATTGTTAAGAACAAGTATCCTTTGCCAAGGATTGATGACCTTTTTGATCAATTGAAGGATGCAAAGATCTTTTCAAAGATAGATATCAAGTCGAGATACCATCAGGTAAGAATTAAAGAGGAAGATATCAACAAGATGGCCTTTAGGACAAGGTATGGTCATTATGAGTTTACAGTGGTTCCATTTGGGTTGTCAAATGCACCAGTGGTTTTCATTTGCTTAATGAATGGTGTTTTTCGAGAATATTTAGACAAGTTTGCCATTGTCTTTTTGGATGAAATTCTTATATATTCCAAGTTAGAAGAAGAGCATGAACATCATTTGAGGATGGTGTTGCAATTATTAAGGGAGCATCAGTTATATGCCAAGTTGAGAAAATGCTCATTTTATCAAAAGAAAATTCATTATTTGGGGCATATCATTTCAAAGGATGGGATAACAGTGGATCCTGAGAATATAGAAGCCATTAGAGATTGGTCAACGCCAAAGAATGTGACAGAGGTCAGATCATTCATGGGTTTTACAGGATACTACAAGATATTTATTGAAGGATTTTCAAAGATTGCACACCCAATAAATTCCTTGCAAAGAAAGGGTGTGAAGTTTCAATGGACATTGGATTGTGAAAAGAGTTTCCAACACTTGAAACAATTATTAACAAGTGCTCCAATACTAAGGATTGCAGATCCGACTGAAGACTTTATTGTATGCATAGTTGCATGTAAAGAGGGACTTTGTGGAGTCCTCAATCAAAATGTGTTTGTTATATGTCATGAGTCAAGGAAGTTGAAAGAGCATGAAAGACACTATTCCACTCATGATTTGGAGTTGGAAGCCATAGTGCATGCCTTGAGAAAATGGAGACACTACCTCATGGGGAAAGGTTTGATATGAGGATAGACCATAATGGTATGAAATATTTATTTGATCAGCCAACTCTAAATGTTAGGAAAACCAGATAGTTAGAATTTCTAAGTGAATATGACTTTGATATAAAGCATATCAAGGGGAAAGAGAACAAAGTGGTTGATGCACTCAACAGAAGAGTGCATGAATGTCATGCTACAACCATTAGCATGTACAGATCAGATTTGAAAGACAAAATTACAGAGGTTGCCAAATCAGATTTGCAATACAAGGAATTAGTGGCAAAATTACAACAAGGTATTTTATAACAGAAAATTGAATATTACAAGATAGATAATGATGAAATTCTCAGGTACAAGGGCATAATTTATGTACCAAATTCCCTGGAGTTGAAAAATCTGATATGGAGAGAAATTCATAATGTGTCTTATGTTGAACACCCAGGATATCAGAAAACTATTGCAGTTGTCAAGAGCCAATAGTATTGGCCAGGCATGAAGAAAGAGGTTGATTTTATTTACAGATGTTTGGAATGTCAAAAGGTAAAGGTTGAGCATAGACACCCAGCTAGTTTTATATAGCCATTACCCATTCCTGAGTGGAAATGGGAAGTTGTAACTATGGATTTCATTATCGAACTTCCTAGAACAAACAAGAAACATGATTCTACCATGGTAGTGGTGGATAAGCTTACTAAAGCTTCCCATTTTGTTCCAGTTAAGCTCACTCACAAGGCAACCAACATCGCTGATGTTTGTATGAAAGAAATTGCTAGATTACATGGAATACCCAAGACAATTGTGTCTAACAGAGATCCAAAATTTATCTCAAAATTTTGGAAGAGATTACTTAATGGATTTGGAACAAATTTGAATTTTAGTAAAACTTATCATCCAAAATTAGATGGACAAACAAAGAGGGTAAATCAAGTGATTGAATATATGTTGAGGATGTATGTGATGGATAAACCATCAAAATGGGAAGACTAAGTACACTTGGTAGAGTACCAAACATCTCTAAAGATGAGCCCATTTGAGGAACTTTAGGGAAGAAAGTCCAACACACCAGTAAGATGGGATAACCCAACAGATAGAGTCGTGGTTGGGTTAGTTTTTCTCAGGGAAATGGAGAAGCAAGTGATAAAAATAAAAATAAAAATAAAAATTAAAGGCTTCCCGAGATAGGAAAAAAAGCTATGCTGATAATGACATAACGCAGAGGGAATTTAAAGTGGGATACCATGTATTCTTGAAAGTGAAATCCAACAGAAGTTCCCTAAAGTTGGGAAATTGTTCAAAGTTGGTAGCTTGTTGTTGTGGACCATTTGAAATCCTAGAGAGCATTGGTCCAATATCTTATATGATTGCATTGCCTACATCTATGTCTGTTCATAATGTATTCCATGTATCATTTCTAAAGAAATATATACCTACTGCTAATCATGTTATTGATTGGAATGTGATTCAGGTGGAGCAAGAAGATGCTTTTCAAGTGCATCTGGTACACATTTTGGACCGAAAAATCAAACAGATCTGGAATCAACCCGTAGGGAATGTAAAGGTCCAATGGACCTAGTACAGACCTGAGGATGCTACTTGGGAGCATGAGAATGCAATGCGGGAAGAATACCCGCATCGTTTTGAGGATTTTTGAATTTTTGTTGTACATGGGTACATAATGCACTGAGGATAGTACATAAATAAGGGGAGGGGATTGTAATATCCCTAAGGCCGAACACAATTGTAAATTTAAATGAAAATGTACTTAGGCTGGTGAGTTGTCTGACATAATGTTTTATGCACATTTCATGGCATAGTGCGTGCATGTACTGCACAATAAAATGAGAAAGTTTCCACATTCCAGGATACCGCGTGCAACAACTCAAGTCCATGCGGTGTTGAGGCCATGGAGCCTTTGTGTATATGATGTGTTGTATAGGCTGGTGAGTGAGTATTATAATCTATTATGTTTATATTTTGAATTAGGCCAGAGAGCCTAGATGTTAAAGGCCACCGTGCCTATTTTTGTATATGTCTCATAATTAATATAAAATACATCGTTGTGCACAGACCGACCACAATAAAAGAGATGGGGGACTAAACTCCACTAGTCATGGAAAGTGAGGGGATAAGTTAAGGAAAGGGGATAAGCTAGGGAGCTTAAGCTAAAAAGGAATATTACATTAATGATTCTTAAATATAAAGTATGGATAATTATTTTATCCTAAGTTCTAAAGTTGGGGACAAGTGGGACAAAGTAGCTTCAAACATGACAAGTGTCAAGTTGGGGACATGCATACATATTGTTGGGACTTAGTTCATTTCCTATCATCTTTTCCATCATTCTTCTCATCCTTCCTTTGATGATTAATGTTATCCATTCATTCATCCATGAGCATGCACACACCCATTGAGCTATCTTTCGTATCTTCATGACTGTACCTAAACCTATATCCATAGCCATTTTGTGTTCGTGTAGCTAGTTCGCTTGGGAAATGGACTGAAGAAGCGAGTTGTCAGGCCCATGGGATATTTAAGAGGTGGGATGTCAGGCCCATGAGAAATTCTATGGGTGAGAGAATTGTTGGGATTTATTTCCTGAAGGTGTTGAAATGCAACTACAGGGCTCTGAGACTTCCTGTCTGACCTGTTGCTGAAGCCCAGAAAGGAAGTGGGGCAGCCGAAGGATTGTTGAACAGAGAAGGGGCACACTTCCTAGGTGGGACAGGAATGTGGGGAATGAGGGATTGTAGGTTTTTAGTTTGAGTTGGCACCTAATACGAAGTCTTTCCTGCTATCTATGAGCCTATAGCCTAGTTAGGAATCCCTTTACCCAGATGGAGTTTAGTCCAAAATTGGGGGTGATTCACTGTTGAGAGTGATGAACAATGTGATCTAAGTCTGGGACGTTCGTGGAAGGTCTGCACATAGTTGGTGACATTATTACCAAGATGAGTGTCAATTGTGTGATAAATTTACATGTTGCGTTGTTATTTATGTGCTTATTTTTATGGCTTATCATATGTGAGGTTATAACTGTGTTTATTTTTATGGGTTATCATATGCGAGTTTATAACTGTGTTTATTTTTATGGGTATTTCCTGTATATGTTGCTTGTATATGTTTCCTGTTATTTCAGCATGGATTAGTGCATTTACGTAATGTATTTTTCTGTTAAGTTATATATATAAATCTTTCACAAGAGTGTTGTGTGTGTATGTTTTAAATCCATGCAGTTAGAAAAATTTATGTGGCATAGCTCAGTTGGATGCTGGGTATGTTACGGTATGTTCCACAGAGAGAGTAGAGAGTGTTCTCTAGTGTAGCATGGCCCGGCATGGATGTCGAGGACATTACAGTTTTATTCTTTGGTCATTTAGTGGACTCACATGTTGGCACTCCATTTTTTGCAGGGAACATATACGCAGTGGTTTCCCCAAGAGGTAATGAATAGGGTATTGACTATTGGTTGTAAATTTGTTTAGAGGGAAAGAAGGCCCTCATGTGATTAGTAACATACTCCTAAGGCATTGAATTTCCATTTGGTTTGATGGTTATTAAAGGATAATATCTAACATAGAATGAAATAACATGGAAGAAAGGTGTGTATGAATTTCAATATTATAGAGTACGTGAAATTTTATACCACTTTACGAACCTAGTTCTTAGTACAAACCTCTAAATACAAACAATTCCAAGTAATAAGTCATCAAAGTTATGATACTTATTGCCTTACTCTAAGAAAAATTATTTAATGGAGACCATCATTATTATAAGTGAACTTGATGGTCTACTTGAATGACCATAGGTATGTAAAAGGAATAATTGAAAAAACATTTCAGATTTATGAATGATCAAAATTTTGGCTTCATTTTATGGTTTTTATGGTATTCTTATATTTTCTGGTTCCTTTTTGTTGTTAGGCAACTATGTATAGCCTTCCATTCCCTTTCCTTTCCTTGTGTTGCCTTTCCTTTCCTTACGTTTCCTTTCCTTGCCTTGCCTTCTCATGCCATTCCATGTTGGGTCTTGGCTTGCCATGCCATGTCATGTCATGCCTTGCCTTGCCATGCCCTACCTTGCCTTTCCTTACTTATCCATGCCATGCCATTCATTGGATTTCCATTTCTTATCTTTCCTTTCCTCACCTTTCCTTTCCATGCCATGTCATTCCTTTCCTTTCCTTAACTTCCATGTCATTTCTTTCCTTTACTTTCCATTTCATTCCTTTCCTTGCCTTGAATTTCCATGCCATGCCTTTCCATGAAATTCCATCCCATGCCTTGGATTTCCATGTCTTACCTTTAATTTCCTTTCCTTACCTTTCCATTCCATGACATAACATGCCATGGCATGCCATTCCTTGATTTCCATGTCATTCCTTTCATTGACTTGAATTTCCATGCCATGCCTTGCCTTGCCATGACTTTCCTTGTCTTTCCTTCCCATGACATTCCTTTTATTTCCTTGACTTGTCATTCCATTCCTTGCCTTTATATGCCTTGCTTGGTGTTTCCTTTCCTTTCCATGGCATGCCATTCCATTCCTTGGCTTTCCGTGTATTACATTTCCTTTCCTTTCCTTTCCTTTCCATACCATGCCATGCCATGCATTGAATTTACTTTTCTTTTCATGCCATGTATTTCCTTTCCATGCCATGCCTAACCTTGCCTTCCCAAGTCATGCATTCCCTTCCCTTTCCTTGAATTTCCATGCAATGCCTTACCTTTTCATGCCATACCTTAATTTTCCTTTCCTTGACATGCCATGCCTTTCATTGTGTTTCATTTTTGTTCCTTGTGTTTCCCTACCTTTCCATGTCATACCATGTCATACCATGACTTTACTTGTCATTCCCTGCCTTTCCTTTCCTTTTCATTCCATGTCTTTCCTTACCATGTCATTCCATTCCATGCCTTGAATTACCTTGTGTTGCATGACCTCTCCTTCCATTTCCTTTCATTTCCATGCAATGCCATGCCATGCACTACATTTTGCTTCCTTGTCTTTCCATGACATTCCATGCCATGCCTTTCCATACCATGCCATTCCTTTCCTTTCCATGAATTTCCTTGCCTTTCCATCCCATACCATTCCATTCTTCACATTTCATTACATTGCATTTCCTTGACTCACATTGCCTTTCCTTTCCTTTCCTTCCCTTTCCATACCATGTCATTCCATGTGCTTTCCTTTCCATGCCATGCCATGCCATTTCTTTCCTTTACATTCCTTGCCTTTCCATACCATGCATTTCCTTTCCTTTACATTCCATGCCTTGTCATGTCATTCCTTGCCATGTGTATCCTAACAAGGTGTTAAATCATAAAACATATGTAATAAACACTGAGAAATACCCTAGTTACAAATATCCCCCAAGAAATGATTTTATAGGAAATGGAATGACAGCGGATGCCCCACTAGCTAAAAATAGACACCTCAGATCGAATGAAACCAATGGCTCGTTGATCTAAGGCTAGTTTATATTTTTATCAGCTTTTGCAACTTCCCTCCTTAAGGGATTTAGGGACATGTTGGAAATTTGGTCTGGGGGTGTAAAATCCAAACCGAGAAAAATAATAGATTTTTGTAAGATCTTGCACATTTATTTGTCCAAATCCCATCCAAACACACTACCCATAATAACCTAACACAGTGTTCTTGAAAAGATGCTTGTTGTTGAGAAATTGCACTATGCCTCACACAACAAAACCATAGTTCCATATATCCTCCAAAAAATATTTTTTAAGGTAATGGAATTATAACGAAGGCACCCCAGTAGCTAAAAATTGGTGTCGCAGACCCAATGCAGCTGATGGTTCATCAATCCTTGGCCCTTCTAGAGTGTTGGCATGTTTATAGGCAAAGTGTGCTTGTCATTGATGGAAAGAACAACAATGATGATGATATGTTTACATGCAAGAAAAGAAGCAATGAGGAAAGAAGCAATGATGTCAAACAAGGAAAGCATAAGTTCAGAAGAAGAAGCCAATAGTATGAAAATCAAAGCTCAAGAGGAATAATGTGAGTATGTAGAGATCAAAACTCGAAAAGAAGCATAATCTTAGGAGGATGAGTGAACAGTATGCATAGATCAAAGCTCAGAAGAGACAATGCTTTGTGTTTTCCAGAAGTGTAGCTGAGGTCCAAGAGAAGGATTCACAGGAGGAGAAAAGCTCATAGAACCTTTGACACTTCAAAATTATTCCAAGTCAGGAGGATGCACAAGATCAGGAGGAGGAGAAACAGTGGTCATTGGATCACCAATCTCAAATAACCGATGTCCATTAGATCAGAGTCCAGTGACAAGAGGAAGCGCGGAGGAGATGTACAGATCTGATCCGTTGGATTTGAGCACCAAGGACCAAAAACCATCGGATCCAGTATACCTGTGAAGAGGATAATGGTAGAGAGACATCTTCTAACTCTGCAAAATGCAAAGTCGTGATGAGATCTAAGCCATTGGATCCAAAGGACACATGGCAACAGATCAACATTTCACTGACTAAAAATTAAAAGCTAAGAGTTGTAGGAACTCGAGATGTCTGAATTTGTGAGTTTATCTAGACCGTTAGATTATGGGGAGTTATAAGTCATTGATATGGAGTAGATTTCATAAAATTGGAAGTTGGAATAAGGGAGGTGAGTAGTCCTCCAACTTCGTGAAACACAAAGTCCCGATAAGATCTAGATTGTTAGATCAAAGGGAGAGCATGGACCATTGAGCTATCACGATGAAGAATGAAGTTTGCATTCACAAAGAGGATATCTCGATCGGTGGATCAAAGTGTAATCTGATCCGTCATATTAGTTTGAGTGGAAGGACTTGATAAGCGAGGAAAACGTTTAAGAATTCGATTATGCGAATCCTCGTCAGTCGTGAGATCACTTTCAAGTGGAAGGACAGGATAAGCTAGTAGAGCCACAACATTGATAGATCAAGCCATCAATATAAGATCCTAATCAATGAACACCATTCCATTTAGTTTTAAACTTTCTAGGAGGTTATACTCTGAAAGTTTTTAGATGTGAAATTCCCGAAGCTCGAAAATGCTAAATGAATGAGGACTGTCAGATTTGGAGAACAAATGAGGACCATTAGATTAGGGTTGTTGGTCAGCAGACCATGTTAGAAAAAGGGCACAGAGGTAGACCATGTCAAAAGTCCCTGTCATCATTCTACGTTAGCAAGGACATGTAGCATAGTAAGAGAAAGACAAGTGTCAAGTTGAAACCAACATTTTAGGTACATCCAAATCACGAATCTGAGTGACACATCGCATCTTCTCGGATCGTGACATGTCATCGAGTGACACAAGAGTTACGTCACTCCGAGAGTTTTACTTCGAGAGCTTTACCACTAGAAAATTACAAAATCTATGAAGTCCCGAATGCCAAAGTCCCAAAGTGGACACGAGATGTCTGATCTGAAAGATCACTTTGAGAGCACTCTCATCCCTCAATCTACTCAAGTGGAAGGATAGAATAAGTTGAAATATCCAAAGTCCGGAGACGCAAAAGGATTGTGACCATCGATCCAAAAGGGAAATGCATCATTGGATCGTGGAATGCATGCAAAATGACATAGGAGCAAGAAGAGTTTGAGAATCGAAACTCTCGAAGCCTAAAAGGAGAAATCAATCTTGTCTGTTGGTTTGAAGGGCCACATGTCACCTGATCGTTGATACTAAGGATTGTGCATGGAAAAAGGAAAGAAGGTAGAGTCATTGATTGAAGAGGACATATGTCAGTAGATCTTCCATTCCGAAAGATATCAAGTTAGTAGCAACAGGTTTTGAGATCTGAAACTCCCGGAGCCGAGATCATGAAGTAAATCTAAGTCGTTGATGTAGGAGGGTGAGATCTGGTCCATAGACTTGAGAGGACATATCTGAACCATCCATTTAGGAACACCATCAATATAGTTAGATCGATGGTCTTGCTCCATTGTGGGGCCAAAACATGCTCGTGTCTTAATACTTCATGAGTCGGCCGCAATCAAAACCACGGTTTTGGACAAAGAACGCGTGGAGGCTCATAGTGAATTGCAGGGGAAAAATAAGTTTGGTCTAAAACTACCTTTAGACACACCCACAATCACATGGTCACATGAGCTCATTGCTCAAGGTCATATCCAGGGAGGAGTTAGCACATCGCTAGGCTCCACTTCAAATTTTGGGAGATCGAGAGTTAGGAGAGTCGGGGTAACTCATGACAGATGACCCAAAATGAGAAGTCCTAAAATGATTGGCCCCTGGTCACTACCAATGGTCATGTGAAAGTAAGGGGCTTAGCCAGAAAAGCTAATGCCCACTGTGTATATTTCTCAAAGAGGGAAAAGGTGCCAAAGGGATGAATGCACAGAAGTTTTCTAAGTAACTACCAGAACAAAGTGATTTCATCTTCTAGAGAATTCAAGGAGTTGTAGGTTGACTACTAGAGGAGCCGAAGAGTCTCAAGGTAACTGCCAGAATGAAGTGATTACATCTTGTAGAGAATTCGAAGAATATCAGGGTGATCGATAGAGGAGATGAAGAGTCTCGAGGTAACTAACAATGGAATGAAGTCTCATCATAGAGAAAATTGACAGATGGAAAAGTGTCAATGTCTATAACTGCAACATAGAGGATAAGCTCAACTATTACAAAGAAGACAAATATTTGCACCACCGGAGAAAGCAAAGAATATCAAGATAAGACATTGATCATGAACAAACTCAGTATAACCACCAAAGAAGATGATGTGTTGCATGGATGATATGGCAGAGGATCTGACATGATAAATATATGCATAATAGAGAAGAGATGGTTGCTTCTATGGAGAGTTATCCATGCGGGTAGAGGCATGTTCTATGCAAGAGATGAAACACATAGAATATGCGTAGCACATTGAATGGAAATAATACATAGAGCATTAAGCAAATAAAAAAGAGATCGAGCAGAAATACTTATCTAAAAGAGGAAGAGAAAGATGAGGTGTGCATTCAGAGACATAGTAGAAGAAAAAAATCTCAAGGAGATGCGAGCAGGAAGACACTTATGAAGGAAGAGTAGAGCAGTGCAAAAAAAAACAATGATGAGATTGGTAATCCTTTTGAAAAACATTATATCACTATAATAAGTTTCAGGAACAAAGATTTAAATTTCAGGGCGATAGGGAGGTGCTAGGGAGGACTGTTGTCCTCAAAGGTTCAAGTAGGTTCTTGAACACAAGGGGTTGTAGCTTCCATATGGTTGCAGCCAAGAAAACGAGGGCGGTAGGGTGGTACAAGGGAGAACTATTGTTCTATGTTATACAAGTTGGAGCCTGTGTCACCAGAAGTTGGTGCTTCCATCTAGTTGGTGCTGGAATACTCATGGAGTTGGTGCTTCCTTCTAGTGGGTGCAAGAGAAACTAGGGAGTTGGTGCTTCATTCTAGTGGGTTCTAGAGAAACCAGAGAGTTGGTGCTCTCAGCAAGTTGCATCTTGTAAAACAGAGGTGGCAGCCTCACAATGACTCGATTCTTAAAAGAATGATAATGAACAAAAAATAAAAGATTACTTATCATATCAAGATGAAGAGGTTTTTCCCTTTATGAGTTTCCTTAGGAAATATCTACCTCTGTATATTTCATGTGTGTGATTGATGTTAAATATTCTATATATTACTTCCCTACATTATTGTGATCATCATTGGTTGTTTTGTAAAGAGTTTTAAATAGGCATAATTGTTTAAGCACATTAACAATTG
>ML794260.1:53702-64795 GCA_009831015.1 Picea engelmannii
CAGTTGTCCAACAAGTGGTATCAGAGATGGTTCCTTTTATACAATGGTAGATCCTAGAGCTTAAACAAGACTAGCCATGAAGGAATCTCAACCAATAAGGCCCCCCATGTTCAATGGAACAAATGTTTCCTTCTAGAAAGTTAGGATGAGAACCTACATAATAGCTTTAGGTAAAGACGTCTAGGATGTGATAGAGATTGGTTATGTAAAGCCAGTTGTACTAGCTAATAAGGATGACAAGCTAGAATTCATCTTCAATGCTAAGTCTATGAATGTTATTCTAAGTGGGCTTGCTGAAGAAGAATTTGTAAAAGTTATTCACTTAGAATCTGCCAAAGCAATGTGGGACAAAATCATTAGCAATTTTGAAGGTAATGAGAAGGTAAAGGATGCAAGCTTCAAAACTACATACTACAATTTGAACAACTAAAGATGAATGAGGATGAGATAGTTAATAAATTTTTCTTAAGATTTGAGGAACTAGTAAATGCAATGAAAAAACTTGGTGAAAAAATGGAGGAAGCCTCTTTAGTTCAGAAAATTTTGAGATCTCTACCAGATAGATTCAACCCAAACGTATCTACTATAGAAGAACTTAATGATCTAAAAGAGTTGGCTTTTGATCAACTTATAGGAACATTGAATGCATATGAAATGAGGATAGGTAAAGATAAATCCACCACTAGACAATATTCATTTAAAGCGGATAAGAATGAGGAATCTAAGCCTAATAAAATTGATTTTTTTTTTTTGAGAAGACTAAAGAAAGGATCACGAAAGTAACAAGGAAATTTTTCATTCAAATGTTTTAACTATGGAAATATAGGTCACTTTGCATCTAAGTGTCCACATAAGAAGAAGGACCAAAAATATGAAGGTGAAGAGAAGTACAAATCCAAAAGATTTGATAAAAATAAAAGTTTATGTCTAAACAATGATGACTCTTTAGAAGACACAGATAATGACTCTTCCTGTGAATATAAGGTAAATGACTTTGTGCTTATGGACAAAGAGGATTATGATAATATAAGCATAGGAAGTGATGTTGATGATGAAGAAGATGTGGTTGAATTGGAAGGATATTTGATCAGCGCTTTGGAAGAGATTGACAGACTCAGACTTAAGAAGAGAAAGAAAGAACAATTTTGATACAGTTCGATAAAGGCAGTAAAAAACATGATGAATACTTTGTCCTTCTAAATCTGGAATTAGAAGAGGTAAAGAAAATAGAGGACATTCTGAAACAACAGTTATCAGAGAAGAAGTAAATATGTGAAGCTCTGGAAGAAGAAGTAGTGAAAACTAAAAAAACGTTGGAGAATTTTAAAGCCTTGTACCACCAGAATCTGTCAAGCATCAAAGCCTCATAAGGATTAGCCACCATTCTGAATCAGCAAAGGAATCCAAATTTGAAAATTGGTTTGGGTTATGAAGAGGGATCAAGTAGTGGTCAACCAAGCAACAAAGCTTCCATCAAGTTTGTCAAATCTACAACCAATGACAATAACAAACCTACAGAAACAAAGGAATATAATCAGCCGCCAAGGAGTAAAGGAAAAGGTTCTAGAACTGAATCTATAGATCAAATAAATAATACAGCCTTTGCTCAAGGAAATCATCAGCATGAAAGAAATCGACCTTCTCAAAGAAGACATCCATTCTCTAGGTACAAAGATTTTTTCTATGGATATTGTTTCTACTCTTATAACTTTGGCCACAAAGATGTAAATTGTTCCTTAAGATTTAGACATGAGCAATCAAGACACCCAAGGAATAAATATCCGCCACAACAAACAATGAGACAACCAAGTAACAAACAACCACAAATTGCAAATTGTCAAATTAAGTTTAGAGACATGCATCTGAGGAGGTCAAGAAATAAGATACAGTCAATGAGTAGACAATGTTTCAACAATCACTTTGCCCTTTTGAAAAATGTTGTTGAATTCTATAAGTTTCATAACTTCGGCCACAAAGCTACAAACTTCCATTTGAATAATTACAAAGTATATCTAAGGATAAATCTCTTTGCTAGATTTGCCAGCACATGGAAAAAGAAAGATAGTGAAATTTGTGGTCTAGTACATTCAACTAAAAAAAAAAGACTACTGGAATATAGACAGTGGATGATCCAAGAACATGACTAGAGACAAGGATAATATTTTGTCTATGAGTAAAATCAAAACAAGAAATGTTACCTTTGAAGAAGATTGTAAGCTAAAAAATCTAAACTCATGACAAGTGGTGGCTAAAGGCATAAGGACAAATAATGATGTTGATATTCAATCCTCCCATGCAAGAAAAGAAGAAGTAGAAGAAGAACCATGTCATAAGATGGAAGCAGAAGTTGTGAATCTTACAAAGAAGGTTGAGAGGTCAAATGCCCAAATCAAGTTCTTGAATAGTTCCATGATCCTAGATGAGATATTGGATAGTCATAGATCACCAAACGAAAAATCCTGTCTCGGATACAATAAGGAATAAATCAGTACTCCTAAGAAACTTGATGCAAGTCCTTCACTTGTAAAAGGGGAAAGAAGGTATGAATCAGGTTCTTCATGTTCAAAGAATGAAAGAAATACTACAATATTTAGAATATCATATCAAGAAGGACACCTAGAAGCTACTCAAACACCTAAAAGTAAGTTTACAAGAGAGACACCTTCATGGATGAATCAAAGGAGGTATGAGAGTGTTTGTAATGGTTATTATTTTTCCTTTTGATGAATATGGTCATAAAATCCTTGGATTGTAGGCATCATAGAATAAAAATGAGGTTGTTGTAATAGAAGATTAGAGAAGAGTGACATAGAGAGCCATTTAGTTATGACAAGAAAAGGTTTATGACGGAGTCCCAGTAAGAGAGGTGAGCAATATTGAGTCTGCTACAGAGGACATAGCTAAAGTTGAAGATGAACATGTACAAGAATCGGAAGGAAAAGAGCCTGAGTTAGATACAAATACTCTGCAGGACTCAAATAAGAGAATCCATCCTATCAAGGGGAGTATGTATTGGTTGAATATATGATACCTTCTAAAAGTACTGCAACATCTCAGGGAGGGCATGTTTTCTTTGACATTGATGTCAAAGGGGTAGAAAAGGAGTGGTATGGATGCTACAGTTGGAGGTCCAAACATATTAGTGTTGGCATATTTATTACGGGCAGACAGAAGGTAGATTATTTGTTTGTCATTGATGGAAAGCTCAGCTTGACAATGACGAACAAGATAAAGTGGCAAGACCAGCAGCGCAATGATGATCACATGGATAGATCATAAGCATAAACTCCATTTTGGAGTTTCAGATACCGGGAGTTGGAGGAGTCATGAGTCGAGACTCTTCATCACAAGAGTCCCGAAGTTGTGAAATGCGAAACGTCGAAATATCGAAACAGGCACATCAACAAACCATGTCAGCCAAGGACACGTGGCATAATCAGGCAATGACAAGTGTCAAGTTGATTTAGCATTTCAGGCACATGTAAATCACGAATCAGAGTGAAACATGGCATCTATTCATCATGTGTCAATCCACATGTGACGTTAGCAAGTTTACGTCACATCAGAACTTTCTACTTCGGGGTTTTACATAGCAAGAAGAAACTCCACCATCATGAAGTCTCGAACTCTGAAATGCCGAAAAACCTAAATGTGAAACAACAAAATACCAAACCATTGATCCGACTCCATTTCAAAGTTTCGGATACCGGGAGTTGGAGTGTCGAAACACTTCACCAGAGGAATGTCGAAATACTGAAATGTAGAAATGAAAAAAACACCTTTTGGTGTAGGTTTCGGATACCAGGAGTTGAAGTATCAAAACACTTCACCACAAGAATGTTGAAATGTCGAAATGAAAAATGGAAAAATAAATGCAAGACCCTACGGATTTAATCCAATGGTGCAGTTGAATTTGAATATGATTGGAGGGCTATTGTTTCACCTCACAGTTAATAGATCAGTTACGATTCAGTTAGCAAAACGGATTCATAATTTTTGATCAATTGGTGATTCAGTTGCAAAGGCATTTTTTCCAAAGGAGATTCAAGGTGTAAAGGATGAGGCTTGTGTAAATAAAAGGAGATATGAGACAAATGTGCAAGGTTGGTTTTTCTGACTAAAAAATAAGTTGAACTGTAGAAAAGTAAAACTACAGTATGCACGATGTGAAGAAATCTCAGAGATAATGAACAAAAGCTGAACATAAGAGAAAAGGTGAAGAGAGAAGAATGTGCACATATCAAAGAGCATGAGAAGGACAGAGAATGAACAGATAGACAGAGACAACAAGTGAATCCAAATATGAACAGAGCATAAGAATAGTGTAGCAGAGAAGAATTGTAGAACAATGAAGAAGTGGTAAGAATTGATTTATCTGTGTTGTTGGTTATTCAATCATTTATTTGTAATAAGGGTGGTAGGGAGATGCTAGGGAGGACTATTGTCCTCATAGATTCAAGTGGGTTCTTGAACACAGAGAGTTGTAGCTTCCATCTAGTTGTAGCCAGAAAAACGAGGGTGGCAGGGTGGTGCAAGGGAGAATAAGTGTTCTCGGTTATACAGGTTGGAGCTTGTGTAACTAGAAGTTGGTGCTTCCATCCAGTTGGTGCTAGAACACTTAGGGAGTTGGTGCTTCCTTCTAGTGACTACTAGAGAAACCAAAGAGTTGGTTCTCTCAAACAATTTGGTGCGTGTATAAGTGGAAGTAGGTGCTTCCATCCAGTCGATGGTGGAACACTTAGGGAGTTGGTGCTTCCTTCTAGTGGGTGCTAGAGAAACTAGAGAGTTGGTGCTCTCAAACAAGTTGGAGCTTGTAAAATAGAGGTAGTAGCCTCACATCAAGTTGGTTCTCAATTATAGATGATGTACAAAACTTAAAAGACTTCCTATAATTTCGAAGAAGAAGAGGTTTTCTCCCTTTATGGGTTTCCTTGTGAAAATCTGTCTCTATGTATATCTTATGTGTGACTGATGCTCATTATTTATGTTGTCCATATGTTGTATAATATTGATGATCACTTGAAGAAATATTAAGAATGTTTTAATAGACTTAAAATTGTTTAAGAACAATAACAACTGATTCAGCCCCCCCCGGCTCTCAGTTGTCTTAGTAATTTCAACAATTGTTATCAGACGAGGTTCCTTTTATTTAAAGGTAGATCTGTAAGCTTAAACATGGCATGTCATGAAGGGACTTTAGCTAGTAAGCCTCCTCTGTTTGATGGAACAAATTTTTCCTTTTGGAAGGTTAGAATGAGAACATACCTAATGGCCTTAGGTGCTGATGTTTGGGATGTAGTAGAGACTGGATACATAAAGCCTATTGTGCTAGCTTCCCAGGATGATAAGTCATAATTTAGCTTTAATGCTAAGGAAATGAATGATATCTTGAAAGGACTTGCAGAAGCTGAATTTGTAAAGTGATGCATCTTCAAACTACCAAAGAAATGTGCGATGAACTTATTAGCAGCTATGACGGAAATGAGAAAGTAAAAGATGCCAAACTTCAAACATTTAGTTTGAAGTTTGAACAACTAAATATGAATGAGATGAAATAGTTAGCAAGTATTTTTTAGGAGTTGAAGAACTTGTGAATTCCATGAAGGGTCTTGGTGAGAAGTTTGAAGAATCAATTTTAGTTCAAAAGATTTTAAGATCTTTGCTTGAAAAATTTAATCCAAAAGTCTTTGCAATAGAAGAACTAAATGATATTAAAACTCTTTCCATTGATCAACTCCTAGGAACTTTAACTACATATGAAATGAGAATCAACAAAGATAAATCCATTACTAGAGAAATATCTTTTATAGAAGACAAGAATATTGATTCTGATTTAGATGATATTGAGGCAAAATTTGTGAGAAGGTTAAAGAAAGGATCAGGAAAATATCGAGGAAAGCTTTGTTATAACCCTAAATTGCACCACAGATGCTTACTTGACATCAGGCCATCTCATATCCCTTCTTTTCCAAAGCACTATTGAACAACTCTTTAAAAATCCTCCTTTATAAAGGCCCACACGCACTACTCCATTACTGAACGCGTGTACACGCTAGCTGACCCAAAACAACCCGCGTGGAATGACAAAAGCATGAAAAAATGAAAGTTGTCAATGGAACACAAAAGCTATGGGTGAGTTAACTGAAACTCCGGCCATGCATGGCCGAGAGTTTGTCCAAATACCTATCTCCTTCTAGCCTATAAAATAAGGGGTAGGGGTCCCATTTGGAGGAGGGAAAATATAGCAAACAAACTCTGCCCATTTGTGTATTCCCATTGTCCCAACCCTTTAGCCTTTCCTTGCACTAAAGGAGATACAAAGCAAAGCAGTTGGAGGATAGTCAAAGAGGATCCTAGGATCAAGTTCGTGGAGCAGTGGTTGGTCTCAACTTTTTTAAGTTGACTCATTCAAAATAATAAAGAAAGTGCTTTTCCTGTCCCAATTCACGAGTTATTCATAAATTTCTAAGTACATGTGTGAATTTCTAACCCGTTATTCTATAAGTAGTATGCATGTGTAGTTGTTTCTTGTCTTGTATGCATATCAACGTTGGAAAGGAGAATTGCGAACAAGTAATCAAGTATGACAAGGGATTGACATCGAATGCTCGAAACGAGGTAGGTCGATCTAGCCATTGCATTTACTAAAAAGAAATGGGATTTAAGTCTGGGGATGAAGGTAGAAAGTAAATTTTCTCTAGGTCATATTTGCATGCAAATTCTAACCCTATTTGCTACTTCGTAAGGAGATTTCCCTCACAAAAGAATTGGCAACCGTACTGGGGAGACTCTCTAGGGTTCCCGGAATTTTATTTAGTTTTTGGGTAGTTTTAAAGACTAGTTTTTCTTGCCTGTTTTTTCTTTTAGTTTATGTAAGGTATGAGCTAGAAGAGACTCTAGTTTTCCATACCATATTTCTCTGATTTGCTTGACTTTGTTTGTCAGGACGGACAAAGGTACACGTGGCCTACATAAGGTCTGCACGCGTGTAACCACACCCTACTCTTTTACAGCCCACGTGCGAATGTTGGATGAAGAAGTAGCAGTAGCGTGTAGAGTTTAGAGAACTTTAGAGGCATTCAGCCTCTTCCCTGTCAGAATCACACATTCTCAAATGGTTTTTTGGAATTCTATCTGAGTCTTGTTTATTTGCAGTCTTATCTCAGATTGTTTGGTTTTATAAATTTTTCCTTACATTGTTGGTTTTTTCTGTTAAAAAAGAGTGTCCAAGATTTCAGGAGACTCTGGTTATCAATATCAATGGTCTCTTCCTAGTTTGGTCTGTCTGTTTTCATTTTTTCTCAGAGTTTAGATATACATGAGACCTCTACAAGGTTAGCTCGCATGTACACGCCCTATGTCTCTAACCAGTGCATGTTCGCACACGTGCTGTTAGATTAACAGTTGCGTGCTTGTACATAATACTTTTTGTTGAGGGTAAGGCAGTCATCCTTTCCCTTGATAGGAATTATTCCTCTCAGGTGTTTGAATCTCTATCTGAGCAGTTAGTAGCTTAGGATTAATCTTACCCTTAGCCTGCTTTTTCTCATTTAAAAATTTGTCATAAAAATAAAATAATTTTTTAAGGTTTTTAGACAAGTGTGACAGTCTTTTTTTTTTTTAAATTGCTAGTGTGTGATTTTTGACTTGATTCTTTGCGATTTGCAATTAGGCCAGAATTGTTTTTCTTGGTTTTTGTTTGTTGGTACTTTTCCTTTTTGCTTTATCAAGCATTTAAATAAAAAAAAATCTCTTTTCATTTTCTTGTTTGGTTGAAGAGTGTGTTTCTGCATTATTAGCCAGGGAAAGGTCATTTATTTCATAAGTTTTTGCAGTTTACTAAGATCATAAATTGCTTGTAGTCAAGTGAAATTTCTTTTGAGCTTGTTGTCCAAATCTTAGAAAATTAAAAATATTTATTTTGAAAAGTTGTTGAAATTTTGCATTTAGTAAAAGTTTTGTTTCCATCTTTTTTATTCATTTTTTGCTTTCATCTTTTACACATCATCAATTTCACCTTCATACCCCTTGACGTAAGACAAAGCCATAAAATTAACACTAAATTTAAAATCTACTAGACTTTTATGTTTGTAGGGTTCACCAACTAGTTCAGGATTAGGGCGTTGGATTAGGTTGGAGTGGAAACTCTTCAAGGCCATTTAAAAGGAAACATTGGAGTCTGAGTTAGGGAGTGTCTAAGTCTAGTGTTGTGAAAGTTATTTGGGACCCCCCTCTAACATAGGATATAAACACGAGGTCGCGTGCGGAAAGGTAGCGGAGATAACCCCTCCAAAGCTGGACCAATTGTAGTGGAGAACACATATAGAGGGCTTGTCTTGGGATTCCGTCGTTTGCATTTTCCACGGGGCTTCGTGGGTCTCGAATCCATTCGAGGTCCTCATTTGTCTTCCAGACCATTTTCTCTCGATACCCTTGATAGGTTTTGGGCTCGATACCTTGCTCATTGTGGTCTACTCGACTTTCGACTGTACCTGCCTGGTGACTGTTCGCACGCTAGCAACCTAGTTGCCAATCTTTTTTAGGGACATACACAGGTGACTGTGGGAATATACCATTGTACCTAGGACAGACATCGGGCCACGCTTTGCAGAGTATACCCGGAGGGTGCTTCCGTGTTCAAGTTTCATTTGCACCGATAAGTTTCTCCAGTGTTGGTTGTTGTAACTATTCTTCCAATAAATTTAGTGTTTGTCTGTCTTATATTCTAGGGAATTTTTTAGTGTGTGTTACTTTTGAACGTTTAGAATACCTTAGAATATCTTTGATATTCTCACATAGTGGAGGATCATGAGCTATGCTAGTCTCGAGGGCTTCTTGTCCTTCCACTAGTTACACTGGAGCCACCCCCGCCACCATTAAAGCAAAATCTAGACCAACAAGGGTCTTTGAAGTGAATGGGTTACAATCCATTGTCCCTGACCAACCCCCAGAGGAATAACCATTTTGGACCTTGAAGCAACTGCTCTTGGCCTAGTTGAAACCCCAACCACTGATTTCTTGGCACCTTTCATTGTACCAATTCAATTGTACGAGCACCAGACAATGTTGCAAACAACAATGGAAACAAATGATGTTACTCTTTCTAGGAATTCTTCAATTTCCACCATGGTTGTCACCACAGGAGAGCTTTCACCTCCTAACCCACCATCGTCGGTCCGAGCCACCATGGTCTTGACTACTTCTACATCGCACAGTGGTCCAATCTCATCTTTGGCAGTGGCCACAACTCCTTTCACACCAAGTGAGACATGCCCTCCATTCTCATATGGGATGCCTAGTTCGGGTATAAGTCATGTACTTTCTTACTCCACTTTACAGACTTTAGGTCTGGGGGCAGGGATCTCTAGCGCTCCTCTGCAAGGTCAGATGGGTTGCACTCCTGCTCCTTTTAACAATTTCCCTTATGGAGGAGGTCATATCCCTCCTACATCCCCTTCACTCGGCTGCTCGCATCAGCCATCCGCCGGGAAACCTACACATAATAGTTTATTTGGAGCGGGGAGTCAAGTACCACCTTCACATAGTATGCCGGTATGTTCAACACCATTTTCTTTGAATGGAACATTCGGTAACAATACCTTCTCGTCAGCCGCTTTCCCGACTGGGGGCAACCCCATTTTTGGACAATCTACTCCTATGAAGGGTACTATTCTTGCACAGGGGGAAAACCTAGCAGGACCTTGGAATTCAGGGAAAGGATCCGCTCCCTCATCTGGAATGTCGATCTGGGGTAATTCTTTTCAAAATAAATGGAACCCCGGCCAAACTACCATTCCTATCCCCACGGGACTGGCATGGGGTAACCCTTCCCAAAGTCCTTCGAACATAATGCATGCCCAACAATCTATGTCCTATTTGGGAAATCAGCCAATGACGTCTCCACATATGCGAAATCCATACGTTGGTCAGGGCCATGGTTTCTACCAGAATTCAGGCCAGCAGCCAAAATTTTCTTGGCAACCTGGTGCTAGTCAAACTCCAGGCCCCTTTTTTCCAGGTTATCACCAACAACCCAAACTTCCCTTCCTGGTGACTTTGCACTTGCTATATTTGACAAGGTTATTGAATGACCCTATTTGTCATGATCCACGTTGGCCTCCTATGCCAACGAAGTTGCCTTCAGACATCCCAAAGTTCAAAGCCAAACCTAACGAAGATCCAGGAGATCATGTGACTACCTTTCATCTTTGGTGCTCATCTAACTCATTGAAAGATGACTCTATACAGTTGTGATTGTTTCAATGTACTCTCATTGGGAGTGTCACGAAATGGTACATTGATCTTGATTGCTCAAGATACTCTTCTTTTGGCGAACTGGCGATGGCTTTCATGAACCATTTCCAGTTACCTGTAAGATACAACGCTGGCACAGAGCTACTCGCCAATTTTGAATAGACAACAATGGACCATATCTCTAATAACATTTGAGAATGGAGACACCAGAAGAGTTTAGTCAAGGTACCAGTCCCACCAGCATTCCTACTTGAGTGGTTCCTTAAGTCTTTGGTCTCGAAGTTATCTAAAGACGTTGTTACGTCAGGAGTTTTCTCTGAAGAAGACACCATCATGAGGGATCAACAATTTGAGCTCATCTATTCTCAGTCCGATTTATTATACAACATATTTACAAATGCACCACATTCAATACTAGATAAAACTAGACAGAGAGTTGGACCAAATGCTAATGGTATTGTCGGTTCAGCACAAACAAAGCCTGCTGAGCAATTGACGAAGCAGTTGCAGCAGTTATCTACACAACACACAGCGGCCAGCCAAACTACTGCATTGGTTTCTCCCCATACCAAAACGTCGGAGGTACACATAGTACAGTCTACTAACCCAAAGGCCACCCAGCAGCCTGAAGGGAAGAAAAAACAACAAAAGAAGGGTAAAGGGGGAGAAACATCCAACCGATAATGCTAGTGAGGACAACACTGAAAAACGAAAGGTGAGGTATCCATGCAACTTGTGCGCGGAAGACCACCCTGTTGGAAGATTGGTTGTTGTCATTGATGTCAACCCTAGTCATGGGTTTTGGACCAGAAGATTGATGAAGTTATTTGGACATGAAG
>ML794260.1:65178-102639 GCA_009831015.1 Picea engelmannii
AAATTGTACTTGATACTGATTCACCCCCCTCTCAGTATCAACACACCCGACCCATATGTGTCCTCGACTTATAGAGGCCCAGATATTTGTCATGCAGCAACAATAGGTGGTGTTGAATAATCCATTTCAACATGGGAAAAATCTAACTCAAGCCTCTGCAAGAACAAAAGTGGGCAGCCAAGAACCTTGTCTGCCTCTGAACAACCCCACATCCACGAACGTATATATGGTTAGGGGTGATTCTTTTATATTGACTAGAGCGCATGACTATAGTAAACCAAGAACTTTTGAGAAGGGTAAAGAAGCTGACCTTCCATCTCTTCCTCTACAGATTGAGAATATGTTGGGAGAAACAATGACACGCATTCCAAAAGGTGTATTTAAAAAATCTTCTCATAACCCAAATGCAAGGGCCGCCTAGAATTATCTGTGGTGAAGGATTTATCACAAACCCCTTGTGCGATGTCCACTTTGGAAGTCCTCCAAAGCTGCCCTTCTCAAAGGAAAGCCTTGTTAACCACTTTAGGATCTACCAAGACTTGTAATCTAGGTACAATCATGTTGGATACAACCGAATTAAAACCTCATCTGCCTTACCACATAGCATTTCAGATAGTAGTGGCTTATCCCACAAAAATTTTTACTCAAAATATCTTATGCACGGTGGTTGATGAGGGTGCCTCGACATGAGTTATGTCATTGGCATGTTGGAAGGCCATTGGCCAACCTATTTTGTCTCCATCACCTACTCTCCTCACTACTTTCAACGGTCATTCGTTTTGACCACATGGCATCATTCCTTCTTTCCCCATGCAGTTAGGAGGGAATACCATGTGTGTCGAAGTAGAGGTAGTTGATTCTCCCCTTGACTATAACCTC
Source organism: Picea engelmannii (assembly GCA_009831015.1). NCBI lineage: Eukaryota > Viridiplantae > Streptophyta > Pinopsida > Pinales > Pinaceae > Picea > Picea engelmannii. The sequence continues at coordinate 66,058 of ML794260.1, forward strand.
TTGTTAGGAAGGAGTTGGAATTATGCTATGCTATCTGTGGTCGCTACAATTTTCTGAGTCTTGTTGTTTCCACACGAGGGCCGGATAGTGACCATCAATCAATTGTCTTTCTCTAGACTTGACCCTGCTTTGGGGGCATCCACAGTCCCAATGATTGATAATCCTGAATAAGGTGTCGTTAACGTAGGAGTTGGTTTTTTCCCATCCCTGATGGGTACCTTCGATTACCCACCCCCTCACAGCGACATCAAATTTATATCCAATCACCATAACGTTGAGATTTTTCAAGTTTCGTCGTTCCACATGATTACTTCGAGGATCCCTGGATACTTCCTTCCCCATCGGCCACAATGGATGAGACAGGGCACCCAGGCATGTCCATGCCCTTGTCTGCAGCTGAAGTAGCGTACTCTTTAGTCCAACAAGCTTCAGTTAACACTGATCTGACTCATGCACAAGAGTTAGATCCACTTCTAGAGCATATTTGGGCTCAGGGTTCTCTCACTAACACCGATTCATTAGAATTATTCTTGCCTTCTGATAAAGCCGTAATCGAAGAAATGACTAGTCCGGAAAAACCTTGGGAAGATATTCATCAAAGATCATATTTTCTCCCAGAGTTAAGCTGAATCGAAGAAGGCTAATTTACTGTAACCATGACGGGAGATCAGTCGTGCCCTATTAATCTCTTAGCTACACATGAAATTTATGCTGAGGGAAATATGGCAACTATCATTGAAACTATACCAATCAACATCTCCTGAAACCTTGACATCATGGAGAATGTCTTTGTCGGAGCAGATTTCTCCCCCGAAGAGATTCAAATCTACACAGATCTTTTCAAAGAATTCCACGACGTTTTTGCCTGGTCTTATGAGGAAATGCCAAGTATCGATCCAAAAATAGTTGAACATGAGATCATAATGTATCCTGATGCCAAGCCTGTTCGGAAAAAGCTTTGTCTAGTTAATCCTAAGAAAGCAGTAGCCAATAAGGTTGAGGTTGAGAAATTGCTAAAGGCAGGTTTTATCTATCCTATACATTTGAGTCAATGGGTGTCAAATCCTGTGTCGGTCAATAAAAAACAAAGCACGATTCGTGTATGTACTGATTTCCATGATTTGAACAAGGCATGTCCCAAAGATAATTTTACAACACCATTCATCGACCAGATCATTGATGACTATGCTAGTTGCGAAGCCTTTTCTTTCATGGACGATTTTTCAGGATATAATCAAATACAAATCAAACCCGAAGACCAACACAAAATGACATTCATTTGTCCTTGGGGTACATTCGCATATCGTAAGATGCCTTTTGGTCTTAAAAATGTTGGAGCAACCTTTCAGCGGGCCATGTCTTTTGCTTTCCATGACCTCAAGCATATAGTCGAGGCTTATATATATGATTTAGCATCGCGATCTCATAAGAGAATGGATCATCCCACACACCTTAGACTCATCTTCGAACGTTGTCTCTACTTCCGGATTCACTTGAATCCAAACAAGTGCAAATTCTATGTAACGTCGGGACATTTGTTATTTTTCATCGTATCAACAACAGGGATCATGGTTGATCCTCTCAAGGTGGAGGCAATAATCCAGTTTCCCCCCCCACACACAATCCTTCAACTTCAGAGTCTACAAGGCAAGGTGAATTTTTTACGACGCTTCATCGCCAACTATGCCGAAATCACCAAGGGATTTATGCGCTTACTAAAGAAAGATGTTCCTTATTACTAGGAAGATGTTGTTCAACCCTCTTTTGACACATTAAAACATTCCCTCACAACTACCCCTCTGCTCTGGCCACCTAACTATAACAAAGATTTCTTATTATATCTGGTTGTAACATAGTCAACCATTGGCATGGTTTTAGTTCAGGAAGATGACTTGGTCTCAGAATACGTGATCTATTATCTAAGCCGAGGCCTTGTAGGACCAGAACTCAATTATTCTCATATCAAAAAAATTGCGTTGGCAGCATTTCATGGTGTTCAACGGTTTCGTCATTATGTTTTGTTTTGCAAGACCACCATCATTGTTGTCATGAATCCATTCTAGTAAATGTTGACATGATGGGTAATAGGTGGAAAAATCAGTAGATGGATAGTCATCCTCTAGGAGTTTGAATTAGACTTTGTTTTCGCAAAGTCCAAAAAGTCACTGGTCTTTGCAGAGCTTATTTCAGAACTTCTGGTTGAGTCAGGTGACGTTGTGCCTGAAGAATCACCTATCCGGGGAGATATGTTTATGATCACATATTTAGATCCCTGGTACAAAGATATACTTATCTATCCCCGGACTTTGAAGTGCCCCACTTCTACTTCTCATGATGAGCATCGACGTATACACCATCACGCTAATAATTATCTCATACTTGATGATATGTTGTATCGAAGAGGTGTAGACTGCATCCTACGTCAATGTCTCACTCATGAGGAAGCAATTATCGTGCTCACCGATTGCCATACCGGAGCTTGTGGCAGTCATTTGTCTGGGTTGGAAACAACCCAAAATATTCTACGAGCAGGTTACTTATGGCCGACACATATCCAAGATTGTATCGAATCGGTCAAGAAGTGCCATCCGTGCCAAATATTCTCTCGGAAGATGAGGGCACATCCCGCTCCCATGTTTCCTGTCATCACAGTTGGACCCTTCACCAAGTCGAGGATTGATTACACTACATGCAACCCCCCTTCATCAAGGGGGAACCACTATATCATCGTAGTTGTAGTCTACTTCACAAAGTGGGTCGAAGCTATGCCAACATTTAAAGATGATGGAGAGACTTCAACTCTCTTTTTATTCAACCAGATTATAGCAAGGTTCGGTGTCCCGAGGGAGATTGTCACTAACCATGGCAGTCACTTTAAGAATCAGATGATTACCGAATTAACATCAAATCTTGGGTTATGGAAAGAACATTCATGACCCTACTACCCCCAGGCTAATGGGTAGGTGGAAGCTGTAAACAAAACCCTTAAGACTATTCTACAACGAACTATCAACTCAGCCAAGTCAAATTGGCATTTGATGTTATACTCAACATTATGGGCTTACCAAACATTTGTTAAGACTACAACCAATTTCTCTCCTTTTCATCTCATTTACGGGCTAGAGGTAGTCTTTCCAATCAAATGTCATATCCCATCTCTAAAATTGGCAGTACAATTATTGTCAGACACTTCTCCACTCGAAGAACGGTTAGTATACCTTGAGCAGCTCAATGAACAACGTCATGATGCAGCCCTGGCCAACGAGGCTCACAAACATAAGGTCAAGTGTCAATATGATAGGTTTGTTCATCCTTGGATTTTCTCTGAAGGCGACCTTGTCCCGGTCTATGACTAAGATAAGGACTCCTTGGGGGCAGGCAAATTCAAACCCATGTGGTTTGGGCCTTTCATCATAAAAGAGGTATTAGAAAAGGGTGCCTATCATCTGGTTGATTTCGAAGGGAATGCTTTGGTGGAGCCTAGAAATAGGCTTTACCTCAAGAAGTATTACTCATAGGCTAGTCACTGTGGGTAACTTTTTGCAACATATGTATAGTCTTTGTACTATTACTTTTTAGTTTCTTTTTAGTGTTATGGACGTATCATTGATGTTAGCTTTCATCACTGTGGCAGATGTCAAGTGATTCTGAGGTGTTCATTGGGTATGTAGATGGTGTTAGTCAGCACACTCAGAGGCTTGCCTCCGCAACTTGGGTAATCTTTACACCTCAAGGCTAGTTGTTATCTTTCGGAGGTATATTCTTAGGTGACACCACAAATAATGTCACCGAGTATAGTGCATTTATTGAATTACTTCGTGACACTTTGTCATTGGGTATCTCTCATCTCTGGGTCTATCTCGACGCTCAACTGGTTGTGTCTCAGTTAAACAGAGTACATTAGGTTCATGATCCAACTTTACATTGACGATTCCATAGGGTACGTCTCTTGGAACGAAACTTTGATTATATTACATATTTTCATGTTCCTAGGAGATTAAACCAAGTTAGAGATACTCTAGCTAATCAAATTTTAGATTGTCATCTTGCACACATATAAAAGAACATTGACATAAGCATGTAAATACATGTTTGCACACATGATCCATAAGACACACAAGACCAAAAAACCATATATAATATCATAAAGTAACCAAAGTACATAGATGGATGCAAGCGCCTCAAAAATAGGGCCAATAATGAGTCATAGGGCTTATGCCCTCAAAAAATATATACAAGTAGTGCTCGAGGCACGTAAAATGTCTAAAAAGGTTCAGGGCCTATGGGCCCTGTTATACTGGTCCACAGCATGGGCTAAACACCTAAATAATCAAACCCACGTCCAGAGGTGCCCCCACTACATGAGGCTGCATGGATGGCAACAAATCCTCAATCTCTGCCATCGGGATTATGTGAGTGAGTGCAATAAAGTTCCGCTCAACTCGTCTAAGTACCCTCTCAGCCTCCCCGACTAGGAGGTCTCCTGCTACTGCTAGTCCCCTGACAATGGCAGATGTGGCCCCTGGCCAAGGACGATGCTTGTTCCTTGAATAATTGGCAGGTCGCACTAGTCCCACATCTGCATGCAACAAACATATATCCATCAAATACTCTGGCATATAAAAAAAATGATGATATATAGAAAAAACGACATAAAAATTACATATACAACAAAAAAAAACTACAAAGGTGGAGACTTACCCATCCCCCCTTGCTCCTCACCAGGAGGTACTGGTATCTTCGGGTCTCTCAAAAAATAAAAATGGCATAGAGGTAGTCCTCTATAACCAGGATCTACGATGATAGCCATACAAAACATTCATCATCAAAGGGCTCATTGGTCTTTCCACCACCCCGTCGCGGTAGTAATACTGCCCATTTACACACCGTAGGAAAAGAGGCCTAATGTCCTCGTACCACTACCCGAGGACTAAAACTTGGGATTCTCTCAAAAAGAAATGAACACAAAATAGTCCCGAACCTGAAGTTCCTCTGTGTCCACTGATGACAATATGTCAATTGCCTCTTCATACACTCCAGCAGTGTAGTACTCCAGTCAAAAATTTATGCATTTAAGCATTGGACAACACAGTTCATCTGTGCGCAGGACGCCTGATGCAAGGTCGTTGAACTAGTAATCCGCCCAATGAGAAATAATATCACTTGCAGCGATAGGTTAGTGATCTTTCTTATGGGCACCTAGAAGCTCAAATGGTTTGTCTCAGCCTCATAGTGCAAGGCTATCATTTCTGCTATGTTATGCGGCCCCGACAGAAATGTCCTGAAATTGACTGGTTCCCCTCTCCTTGAGAGGCCAGTTAAAAAGTAGATATCCTCAGTGGTGGGCACTAGTGATTTCCCCTATAGCATGAAAGCCTCTACATCAGGCTACCAATAGTAAACCAAGGCATTCAGTAGCCTCAGTTGCACCCACATAAATGGACATATGAAGAACTTTAGCAAACCACATTGCATTAACATGGCCATGACATTCAGATCTCCTGCAACCAACTCACCAACTTCTTCATGCTCCCTTTCCCTCTAGTGGACATACATCCTGCCAAAACAACAAGGTTTAGGAGGGTGAGTGAGTGCTTTTTGATTCTTTTTGTCTATAAAGAGAGGTCCACGCATGCTTTCTAGGTGATAGTCGCGTGTACACATGGGTAGGTTTTACTCTGCCTGAGTGTACATGCAATTTGTCTAGAGACAGCCCGCGTGGACCTAGGGCTGACCTTTTAAAGGTGCACACCCAAAAAATGAAATGAAAAGAAAAAATCAAGAATTGAATAGCTAGATAGGGGATTTTGTACTTACTTGGTCTAGATGGAAGTTCGTTTCATCCACTGCAGCTCCCAGAATCACCGTTTTTATCAAAGGGGGGTCTTTTGGCTCCAGAGTCAATTTCCAAATCAATAATGGTGATAATGAGTTGCCAACTTCTATTTATAGACTTTTTGGCCTCCTTTTGTCACTTTTTTGGCCTCCCTTATCATTTTCTTTATACCAAAAACAATTTAGAGTGATTCAGGAGTTGCATTGGAGGGATTTGATCGGGTATTGGGACAGTTTTAGGGATTTTTGAGTATTTTTTACGATCCACGAAATTTTTTTCGACGATCAACTTGAGCATATAGGTTAGGTTTCTACATGGATTTTTGTATCTCGTTGTCTTTTTCCTTTTCCATAGGATTGATCCCATCAAATTGTGACACAGAACTGTCATCTCTTCTTTAAAAGTGTCGCAACTTGGTGGTAGAGCTTACCGGAAAATGGATGCCCTAGGTAGATCCTGGTTGCATTATGGCATTCATGTTGTCTCTAAAAACACTATAGGCTTGAGAGTCCTTATATTCTTTCCTGAATATGATTTTGAGCCTCATTTGCATGATTCTTCTTCGCTCTTAACCCCACCCTCAGAACTCCAAAAAAATAATGTGTTTTCTTTTAATCCCTTTTCAGACCCTCGAAATATGAAAAGATTGTCAAGCGATCTTGTGGCCTTTTACACTCGTTAAACTAAAATTTGAAGTCATGTCTGTCCAATGGTAGTTTACCCCTTTTTCGGTCTAGACAGTCAATTGTACGAACAAAGGTATACTCTATGGAACTTAATCTCTATAGAAGAGTACTCTCAGGTATAATTTTATCTCTTTTTCGGGCCTGAGGGACTAAACTTAGGAAGAAGGAACCTCCATGGAGTCCATAGTTAAGCTCTTTTCAGACTCCATAAAATTGAAAAGATTTTCGAGTGACCTTATTCTTTCACACTCGTTAAATTGGTCCAGAAGAACATTCTTGATGGAGTCCATAGTTAATATTTTTTCAGAGTCCTTGAAAATGAAAAAATATTTGAGTGATCTTGTCATTGTCACACTCGTTAAAATGGTTTTGAATCGACATCTCATCGGTGCTAGTTTACCCCTTTTTCGAGCCGACTAGATTATCTTCGAAAAAGGTACCCCAACGGAGTCTCCTTTTATGTTTTTTCAGACTCTCAAAACATGAAAAACCACTGAGCTTACCTTCTCTGGGATCGTTAAAATTACATCGAAGGACGTTACCATTATGTGTTTTATTAACCGCGTTTGCATACCTTATACGCCAGCCTTGTAACAATTTGCTTCTACGTCTTAACACCTTTGGCCCTAGAAGGATTTTTCCCGAGTATCATTCTACTAGAACATCAGTCTTTTCCTTGTGCCTTGAGCTTGTATGTTTGCCACACTCATTCCTCCTTTGTAACGTAATATTCCTTTATTCTTTTTCCACAATTATTGAAAAGGACAAAAAAATCAAATATACCCCAAAAAGAGGAAGGGAAAAGTATTTTCTTTATTGGAAACATAATGAGTCGCCCTTGGATAAAGCACATATGTCCATTTGTTCATCATACTATGGGATGTAGTACAACCTTAGGAATCTTTTTCTCGCTATATGGAGTTGTGTCCTCCACCATTTGGTTATCGTTCCAAACATATGGAGAGTTTTTGTTCCCTCCTGCTTCATAGACTTATGATTAATGCCATGCTTCCTGAGTCTCATCATGTATTGTGCTATTATCCAAGGGAGGTTTGTCACCAATCCTGAGTTAGCCCCTCTGCAATATGTCTCTTGTCCTCATACCTAGCCATCCCGAACATCTAATTAAGTCCTTGTTTGAAATCATTGAAGCCTTCAGTCTGATCATTAAGATTATCAAGTCCATGACCGACGAGCCGTCGAAGACCTATGGGTAGTGTAGTTGTACAATCATATTACACTCCTACTTGAGTTTTGAAGATTTTGAAGTTGTTTCTCAAGCTCTGAATATCTCATCTCCAGCCATCAGGCCATATGAGCTTCTAGAAGATGGATACTCTATACATATATATTTTCGATTTCAAGATGTAGCTCTGCTGTGTATTATTTGTGGCTACTCTTTATATAGTTATATGACATGGATATACAGTGTATTTGACTGGTAGCCATAATTCTATTTTATCCCGAGCATGGGTATGCCTGCCTCAGTGAAACATTTGTTATTTTGTAGATGACAACTCCTGGTTCCTGATCCTTAGGCTCAATCGTTCAGCACATCAGTAAACGATTGGTAATGTATTTCGGCCATCAGATGCTCCTCTGCCCTCACACATTAGGGGGCATCTGTTATAACCCTAAATTGCACCACACATGCTTACCTGGCATCAGGCCATCTCATATCCCTTCTTTGCCAAAGCACTGCTAAACAACTCTTTAAAAATCCTCCCTTATAAAGGCCCACGCACCCTACTCCATTACTGCATGCATGTACATGATGGTTGGCCCAAAACATCCCACGTGGACCGACAAAAGAATGAAAAAAGGAAAGTTGTCGATGGAACACAAAAGCTATGGGTGAGTTAACTAAAACTCTTGACCATGCATGGCTGAGGGTTCGTCCAAATACCTAGCTCCTTCTAGCCTATAAAAGAAGGGGTAGGGGTCCCATTTGCAGGAGGAAAAATATAGAAAAGAAACTATGCCCATTTTCATATTCCCATTGTCCCAACCCTTTATCCTTTCCTTGTGCCAAAGGAGATACAAAGCAAATCAGTTGGAGGATAGTCGAAGAGGAGCCTAGGATCAGGTTCGTGGAGTGGTGGCTGGTATGAAATTTTGTAAGTTGACTCATTCAAAGTAATAAAGAAAGTTCTTTTCCCGTCCCAATTCACGAGTTATTCATAAATTGGTAAGTACATGTGTGAATTTCTAACCCGTTATTCTATAGGTAGTATGCATGTGTAGTTGTTTCTTGTCTTGTATGCAGGTCAGCATTGGAAAGGAGAACTGTGAAAAAGTAATCAAGTATGACAAGGGATCAACATCGAACACCTAGAACAAGGTAGGTCGATCTAGCCATTGCATTTACTAAAAAGAAATGGGATTTAAGTCTGCGGATGAAGGTAGAAAGTAAATTTTCTCTAGGTCATATCTGCATGCAAAGTGTAACCCTATTTGCTAGTCCGTAAGGAGATTTCCCTCACAACAAGCTTCCCTTCAAATGTTTTAACTGTGGAAATATAGGTCATTTTTCATCTAAGTGTCCCCATCAAAAAAAAGGACCAGAACTCGGATTATGAAAAGAAGTACAAATTCAAGAAATATAGTAAGAAGAAAAGTTTGTGTGCAAATAATGACAATTCCTCATAAGGCATAGATAATGATTCATCATGTGAAGACAAAGTGAATGATTTTATTCTTATGGATATGGGAGATATTGATGATTAACACACAGGAGATGAAATGGATGATGAAGAAGTTGTGATGGATATGCAAGGTGAATTAATCAGTTCTTTGGAAGAAATTGATAGACTCAGATGTAAGAAGAGAAAACAAAAATAGTTGTTGAAGCAATTTAAAATGACTGGTGAAAAACCTGATGAAAACTTTTCTCTACTAAAAGTGGAGTTAGAAGACCCAAAGAAAATAGAATACATACTGAAAAAACAATTGTTAGAGAATAAAGAGAGGTGTGACGCCTTAGAAGAAAAGATAGTAAAAACCAAAAAAAGAAACGGATAAGTTTAAGGGATTGTATCACCAAAATATTCCAAGTATTAAAGCCTCAGAAGGATTAACCTCCATTCTAAATCAGAAAAGAAACCCAAAGTTGAAAGCTGGATTGGGGTATGAAGAAGGATCAAGTAGTGATCATCCAAGTAATACAGAACCTATCAAGTTTGTCAAATTCTCAAACATTGGCAACAGTCACTCTGCAGAAACAAAGAAAGAAAATCATCCACCAATAAGGAATGAAAGAAAAAGTACCAGAACTGAATCTGTAGATCAGAGAGATTATCGGCATGGAAGAAATCAACCTCCTCAAAGAAGATAGACTTTTTCAAGGTACAAAGGTTTTTTCTATGGTTATTGTTTTTTCTGCTCTAATTTTTGTCACAAAGCTATAAACTATTATTTAATATTTAGATATGAACATTCAAGATATTCAACGAATAACCATCTTCCACAACAAAGATTGAGACAACCAAGCAACAAACAACCTCAGACTATAAATCATGCAATGGATAGGAAAAGGACGCAGGTTAAACATAATTGTATTTATGAGCATAACAATTGCTATGATATTTTGTTTAATGAACCTGAATGTTACATCTATCATAACTATTGACATAAAGTTGTAGATTGTCGCTTAAGGAATTAAGAGCCAGATTTGATCCCCACTGCTGAAAATGTCAAGCTTTGGAAGAAGAAAGAAGATGACAATTGTGGACTAGTTTTAATAGCCCAAAGACAAAAGAATCCCTGGTATATTGATAGTGGATGTTCCAAACATATGACTAGAGACAAAAGTAAGTTTATAACTCTAAGTGAAAGAAAATCGGGGAATGTAACTTTTGGAAATGATGCACCAAGAAAAATAAAAGGTAAAGGAATGGTAAGTTTGAGTAATGGCAAAGGGAAAGATCAAGATGTGTTGTTTATAGAATTTCTGAAACATAATCTTCTTAGTGTCAGTCAAGTCTATGACCAAGGATGTGAAGTCGTTTTTACCTCTAAAGACTGCAGAATAAAATCTGTGAATTTAGGACAGCTAGTTGCAAAAGGGATAAGAACAGAAAACAATGTCTATGTGTTAAAAGAAGAAAAAGAAGAATGTCACTTAAGAAAGTATGATGAAAGTTGGTTGTGGCATAGGAGACTTTGACACCTAAATTTTGATCATATAATCAAGCTCAGAAACAATGGGGTAGTAAAAGATCTTCTGAAGATATCAAAGCCATATGACTCTGTTTGTAAACCATGCCAGATAGGAAATCTTACACTCAGTTCAAATCTAAAAACTTTCCTTCAACAGAAAAACCTCTCAAGTTAGTACATATGGATTTATGTGGACCGTCAAGGAAATAAAGTACAGGAAAAGAAAATTATTTTATGTTGATTATTGATGATTATTCTAGACTAACATGAGTTTCCTTTTTGAAGGAAAAATCTGAAGCATTTGAAAAATTCAAAGTGTTTAAGGCTCTGATTGAGAATCAAATAGGAAAAATATTAAAGGAAGTAAGGTCTAATAGAGGAGGAGAGTTTAGTTCATGGAACTTCAAAGAGTTCTTTGATAAATATGGGATCAAAAGAGAGTACACAATTCCAAGGACTCCATAACAAAATGGAGTTGTTGAGAGGCATAATAGATTGGTACAACAAATGGCAAGATCAATGATGAATGAAAAGAATATACCTTAGACATATTAGGTAGAAGAAATTCATACAGTCGTTCATATTCTTAACAAAGCTCATCTCAGGCCACATAGTGACAAGAATCCTTATGAACTATGGTTTAGAAGACCTACTTCAATCAAACATTTTAAATTCTTTGGGAGTAAATGTTATATCAAGAACAATGATGAAAATATTGGCAAATATGATGACATCGATGATGAAGGTATATTCTTGGGTTATGCTACAAATAGTAAAGGGTACAGATGTTACAATAAGAGACTGCATAAACTGGTTGATTGTATAGACATAAAAGTTGATGAAGAAATCCCAGTCAGAAATGTAAGCAGTCTTGAACCAAGCACAAAAGATATAGTTCAAGATGAGGATGAATAGGTCCAAGAATCAGAAAGGGAAGAATTTGAATCAAATGAAGGTATGAATACTCAGGCTGACACAAATCAGCAGAAAGAAGCAAAACCACATCTCAGATTTGTTAGAAAGAGTCATCCTAAAAATTAGATAATTGGATATATAAATAAAGGAGTTCAGACAAGAAGGAAATTGATTAAAGAATCAGAACAATCTCATGCTGCTTTTTTTTCTATGACTGAACCTAAACATTTTGATGAAGCCATCCAACATGATGATTGGATTAGAGCAATGAATGAAGATCTTGATTAGATTGAGAAGAACAATACTTGGGAGCTTGTCCCTAGACCTAAAGATAAGAATGTAATAAGTTCCAAATGGGTGTTCAAAAATAAAATGAATGAAAAAGGATAAGTTGTTAGAAATAAAGCCAGATTGGTCTGTAAAGGGTATGCACAAGTTGAAGGTCGGGAATTTGATGAAACTTTTTCACCAGTGGCAAAATTGGAGGCCATCAGAATGTTCCTTTCATATTCATTCCATAAGAACTTTATAGTGTATTAGATGGATGTTAAGTCATCTTTTCTTAATGGAGATCTAGAGAAATAAGTATATATGGAGCAACCTAAAGGATTCTCATTGACAAATAATCCTAATTATGTTTGCAAGCTGAAGAAGGCCTTATATGGACTGAAACAAGCACCACAAGCTTGGTATTATAGACTAGACAATTTTTTTACAAGACAAAGGGTTCAAGAAAGGTACTATTGACAACAATCTCTACATTAAGTCTGAAGGTTATAATTTACTAGTTGTTTTGGTTTATGTAGATGATATTATTTTTTGTTGTACTAATGAATCATCTATCTAGTGATTTTATAACTCTATGAAAACAGAGTTTGAGATGTCCTTGATAGGAGAACTGTTATATTTTCTTGTCTTACAAGTAAAACAGAGTTCTGCAGGAATTTTTATATCTCAAGAAAAATATTTGAAAGAGATGTTGAAGAAATTTCAGATGGAGGATTCCTCTCTTGTTAGTACACCTATGGTGGTTGGTTGCAAGCTCGGTAATGATGATGTGTCACCCGATGTTGATCAAAGGACATATTGATCAATGATAGGCAGTCTTCTTTACATCACAACATCTTGTCCTGATATAATGCAAGTTGTTGGAATGGTAGGTCATTATCAGTCATCTCTTAAACAAAGTCACTTGGTAGTTGTCACAAGGATATTCAAATACTTGAAGGGAACAATGAATTATGGTCTGTGGTATCCTGAAAATCATAATTTTCAATTAACTACTTATTCAAATGCAGATTGGGCAAACTGTGTTGATGAGAGAAAAAGCACCAGTGGAGGATCATTCTTTTTGGGTGACTCATTAGTAGCATGGCTTAGTAAAAAGAAAGGATGTATCTCCTTATCAACTACAGAAGAAGAGTACATTGCTGCTGCTACTTGCTGCACACATATTTTGTGGATGATCCAAACTCTTGTAGAGTTGAAGGTAAACTATATTGATCTGATTACAATTCACTGTGATAACAACAGTGCCATTAATGTCTCCAAGAATCCTGTTCTTCATTCCAAGACTAAGCATATCACAATAAAATAGCATTTTCTCATAGAACAAGTTACAAGCAGAGTTGTTCAGCTGAATTATATCCTTTCCACAAAACAGATAGTTGATATCTTTACTAAACTGTTAGTAGCGACCCCTTTTGGATATCTTCGTCAAAAGTTGGGGGTTATAACTTCTTTCGTCTAATCTGTTCACCTGGTCAGGGGGATTCCTTATTGAATATCTGTTGTATTTCTAAGTTGTTCATAGTTGACAGGAGGAGTATGTACTACAAAATCTCAGGGGGAGCATGTTTCTTCTTTGACATTGATGTCAAAGGGGGAGAAAGTGTGATAATTTCAAGGATGCTACAGTGGTATAGTTGGATGTTGTAATTTCAAGGATGCTACAGTGGTATAGTTGGATGTTCTTCAAGGTTTCCATCAATTCCAAAGGGGGAGATTGTTGGCATATTTATTACGAGCAGACAGAAGGTAGATTATTTGTTTGTCATTGATGGCAAGCTCAGCCCAACAATGATGAGCAAGAGAAAGTGGCAAGACCAGCAGCACAATGATGATCGCGTGGAAAGATCATAAGCGTAAACTCCATTTCGGAGTTTCGGATACCGGGAGTTGGAGGAGTCAAGAGTAGAGACTCTTCATCACAAGATTCCCGAATTTGTGAAATGTGAAACACTGAAATCCAAAAATAGGCACATCAACAAACCACGTCAGCAAGCCACATCAGCTAAGGACACATGGCACAATCAAGCAATGACAAGTGTCAAGATGATTCAACATTTTAGGCACATGTAAGTCACAAATCAGTGTGACATGTGGTAGTTATTCATCACGTGTCAATCCATGTGTGACGTTAGCAGGTTTACATCACATCAAAACTTTCTAGTTCGAGGTTTTACATAGCAAGCTGAAACCCCACCATCATGAAGTCTCGAACTCTAAAATGTCGAAATGTTGAAATGCAAAACAACGAAATACTGGACCATTGATCTAACTCCATTTCAGAGTTTCAGATACTGGGATTTGGAGTGTCAAAACACTTCACCACAGGAATGTCGAAATACCGAAATGTCGAAATGTGAAAAACACCTTTTGGTGTAGGTTTAGGATACCGGGAGTTGAAGTGTTGAAACACTTCACCACAAGAATGCCGAAATGTCAAAATGCGAAATGGAGAAATAAACTCAAGACCCTACAGATTTAATCCAACAGTGCAGATCAATTTTAATATGATCGGAGGGATACTGTTTCACCTCACAGTTAATTGATCAGTTACGATTTAGTTCAAAAAACTGATTCATAATTCTTGATCGGTTGGCGATTCAGTTGAGGAGGCATTTTTTCCCAAGGATATTTGAGGTATAACAGATGAGGCATGTTTGAATAAAAGGATATATGAGATGACTGTGCAATGTTGGTTTCTCTGACTGAAAAATAAGTTGAATTGTAGAAAGGTAAAACTACAGTATGTGCAATGTGAAGAAATCTCAGAGATAAGGAACAGAAGATGAATAGAAGAGAAAAGGTGAAGAGAGAAGAATGTGCACATATCAAAGAGCATGATAAGGATAGAGAAAGAATAGATATATAGAGACAGCAAGTCAAGCCAAATATGAACAGAGCAGAAGAATAGTGTAGCAGAGAAGAATTGCAGAACAGTGAAGAAGTGGTAAGAATTGATTTATATGTGTTGTTGGTTATTCAATCATTTATTTGTAATAAGGGTGGTAGGGAGGTGCTAGGGAGGATTGTTTTCCTCAGAGGTTCAAGTGGGTGCTTGAACATAGGGAGTTGTAGCTTCCATCTGGTTGTAGCCAGAAAAACCAGGGTGGCAGGGTGGTGCAAGGGAGAACAATTGTTCTCTGTTATACAGGTTGGAGCCTATGTAACTGGAAATTAGTGCTTCCATCCAGTTGGTGATGGAACAATCAGGGAGTTGGTGCTTCCTTCTAGTGAGTGCTACAGAAACTAGAGAGTTGGTGCTCTCAAACAAGTTGGTGCATGTATAAGTGGAACTAGGTGCTTCCATCCAGTCGGCCCTGGAACACTTAGGGAGTTGGTGCTCTCAAACAAGTTGGATCTTGTAAAACAAAGGTAGTAGCCTCACATTGAGTTGGTGCTCAATTATAGATGATGTACAAAACTTAAAAGACTGCCTATCATTTCGAGGAAGAAGAGGTTCTCTCCCTTAATGCGTTTCCTCGTGAAAATCTATCTCTGTGTATATCTTATGTGTGACTGATGCTCATTATTTATGTTGTCCATATGTTGTATAATATTGATGATCACTAGAAGAAAGATTAAGAATGTTTTAATAGACTTAAAATTGTTTAAGCACAATAAGAACTGATTCAGCCCCCCCCCCCCTCTTAGTTGTCTAGTAATTTCAACAATTTGCGCATCCTTTGAGGGTTTCCATCAATGTAAAAGGGGAATATTGTTGGCATGTTTACAGGAAGAGTGTGGTTTTCATTGATGGAAATAACAACAACAACAATGGTATGTTTACAGAAAAGAAAAGAAGCAATGAGGAAAGCAACAATGATGGAAAACAAGGAAAGCATAAGCTCAGGAGAAGAAGAAAACAATATGAAAATCAAATATCAAGAGGAATAGATTGAGTATGTAGAGATAAAATATCAGAAAGAAGCATAAGCTCAGGAGGAGGAGTGAACATTATGCAGAGATCAAAGCTCAGGAGAGACAATGCTTTGCGCTTTCTAGAAGTGCAACCAAGGTCAAAGAGAAGGACTCATAGGAGGGGGAAATCTCATAGAACCTTTGACACTTAGAAATTATTCCAAGTTGGGAGGATGTACAAGCTCAGGAGGAGGAGTGACAGTGGTTGTTGGATCACCAATCCTGAATACCCGATGTACATTAGATCAGAGTCCAGTGACAAGAGGAAGTACAGAGGAGAAGTGCAGATATGATCCGTCGGATCTGAGCACTAAGGACCAAAAACCATCAGATCCAGTAGAACTGTGAAGAGTATAATGGCTGGGAGCCATCCTCCAACTCCATGATATGCGAAGTTTTGACAAGATCTGATTCGTTGGATTCAAAGGACACATGGAAAGAGATCAAAATTTCACTGGCTGAAAATTAAAAGGTAAGAGTTGTAGGAACTCGTGATGTTCAAGTTCGCGAGTTGATATAGACCATTAGATCATGGGGAGATGTGAGCCATTGATATGGAGTAGGTTTCAAAAAATCAGAAATCAGAATAAGGGATGTGAGTAGTCCTCCAACTTTGCGAAATGCATAGTCCCGATAAGATCTGGACCGTTATATCAAAGGGAGAGCATGGACCGTTGATCTGGCACGACGAAGAATGAAGTATGATTTTGCGAAGAGAAGATATTGATCGGTGGATCAAGGACTAATATGAGTCGTCAGATCAATTTGAGTGGAAGGATAGGATAAGTGAGGAAAACATTTGATAATTCGATTATGTGAATCCTCGTTAGTCATCGGATCACTTTCAAGTGGAAGGATAGGATAAGCTAGCAAAGCTGCAATGTTGATAGATCAAGTCATCGATCTAAGATCCTGATAGACAAACAAAGATGTAAATATCTTCCACAAAAAAAATGAGACAACCAAGTAACAAACAACCACATATTGCAAATTGTCAAATTAAGTTTAGAGACATGAATCTGAGGAGGTCAAGAAATAAGATATAGTCAATGAGTAGAAAATATTTCAACAATCACTTTGAAATTTTGAACAATGAGTTTGAATGCTATAAGTTTCATAACTTCGGCCACAAAGCTGCAAATTTCCATTTGAAGAATTACAAACCAGATATAAGGATAAATCTCTTTGCTAGATCTGCTAGCACATGGAAAAAGAAAGATAGTGAAAAATATGGTCTAGTACATTCAACTAAAAAAAAAAGACTCTTGGAATATAGACAGTGGATGATCCAAGCACATGACTGGAGACAAGGATAATATTTTTTCTACGAGTAAAATCAAAACAGGAAATGTGACCTTTGAAGAAAATTGTAAGCTAAAAAATCTAAACTCAGGACAAGTGGTGGCTAAATGCATAAGGACAAATAATGATGTTGATATTGAATCCTCCCATGCAAGAAAATAAGAAGTAGAAGAAGAACCATATCATAAGCTGGAAGCATAAGTTGTGAATCTTACAAATAAGTTTGAGATGTCAAACACCCAAATCAAGTTCTTGAATAGTTCTATGATCCTGGATGAGATCTTGGATAGTCAGAGATCACCAAACGACAAATCCGGTCTTGGATACAACAAGGAATAAATAAGTACTCCTAAGAAACCTTATGCAAGTCCTTCATTTGTAAAAGAAGAAAGTAGGTATGACTCAGGTTCTTCATGTTCAAAGAATTAAAGCATACTACAATATTTAGAAGATCGGATCAAGAAAGACACCCAGAAGCTACTCAGACACATCAAAGTAAGTTTAGAAGAGAGACAATTGAATGGATGAATCAAAGGAGGTATGAGAGTGTTTGTTATAGTTATTATTTTTCCTTGTGATGAATATGATCATAAAAGCCTTGGATTGTAGGCATCATAGAAGTAAAATGAAGTTGTTGTAATAGAAGATCAGAGAAGAGTGAAATGGGGATCCATTTAGTTATGACAAGAAAAGGTTTATGAAGGAATCCCAGTAAGAGAGGTGAGAAATATTGAGTCTTCTACATAGGACATAGCTGAAGTTGAATATGAATAGGTACAAGAATTAGAAGGAGAAGAGCCTGAGTTAGATACAAATACTCTGCAGGACTCAAATAAGAGAATCCATCATATCAAGGGGAGTATGTATTGTTTGAATATCTGATACCTTCAAAAATTACTGCAACAGCTCAAGGGGAGCATGTTTTCTTTAACATTGATGTCAAAGGGGGAGAAAAGGAGTGGTTTGGATGCTACAATTGGAGGTCCAAACAGATTAGCGCATCCTTTGAGGGTTTCCATCAATGCCAAATGGGAAGATTGTTGGCATGTTTACAGGAAGAGTGTTATTTTCATTGATGGAAAGAACAATAATGACAATGGTATGTTTATAGGAAAGAAAAACAACAATGAGGAAAGAAACAATGATGGAAAACAGAGAAAGCATAAGCTTAGGAGAAGAAGTGAACAATATGAAAATCAAAGCTCGGGAGGAATAACGTGATTATGTAGAGATAAAAGATCAGAAAGAAGCATCATTTTAGGAGGAGGAGAGAACAATATGTCGAGATCAAAGCCTAGGAGAGACAATGGTTTGCGCTTTCTAGAAGTGCAGTCTAGGTCCAAGAGAAGGACTCGTAGGAGGAGCAAAGCTCGTACAAACTATGGCACTTAGAAATTCTTCCAAATCGGGAGGATGCACAAGATCAGGAGGAGGAGTGATAGTGGTCATTGGATCACCAATCCTTAATACCTGATGTATGTTAGATTAGAGTCCAGTGACAAAAGGAAGCGCAGAGGAGAATTATAGATATGATTTGTTGGATCTGTGTGCCAAGGACTAAAAACCATCGGATCCAGTAGAAATGTGAAGAGGATAATGGCTGAGAGCCATCCTCCAACTCCATGATATGTGAAGTTGCGATGACATCTGATTTGTTGGATCTAGATGACACGTAGCAAGAGATCAACATTTTGCTAACTTAAAATTCAAAGGTAAGTGTTGTAGGAACTCGCGATGTTCAAGTTCACGAGTTGATCTAGATTGTTAGATCATGGGGAGTTGTGAGCTATTGATATGGAGCAGGTTTTAGAAAATCAGAAGTAGGAAGAAGGTAGGTGAGTATTCCTCCAACTTCACGAAACACGTATTCCTGATAAGATATGGATCGTTATATCAAAGGGAGAGCATGAACCATTGAACTGGCACGATGAAGAAAGAAGTCTGAGTTCACTAAGAGGATATATCGATCAGTGGATTGAGGAATAATCTGAGCCATCAGGTCAGTTTGAGTGGAAGGATAGGATAAGAGAGGAAAACATTTGATAATTCGATTATGTGAAACCCCGTCAGTTGTCGGATCACTTTCAAGTGGAAGGAAAGGATAAGCTAGAAGAGTCACAACACTGACAGATCAAGTCATCGATCTAAGATCCTAGTCGAAGAACAACATTTAGTTTGTGTTTAAAGTTGCAAGGAGGTTATGCTCCAGAAGGTTTGATATGTGAAATTCCTGAAGACCGGAGATTCGAAATGAATGAGGATCCGCAGATTTGGAGGACAAACGAGGACCTTTGGATCAGGGCTATTAGTCAGCAGACCACGTCAGCAAAAGGGCATAGAGGAAGACTACATCATAATTCCATGTCATCATTCTACGTCAACAAGGACACGTGGCACAGTCATAGAAGGACAAGTGTGAAGTTGAAATCATCATTTTAGGTACGTGCAAATCATGAATCTAAGTGACATGTGGCACCTTCTTGGATCATGACACATCATCGAGTGACACAATATTTATGTCACTACGAGAGTTTTACTTTGGGTTCTTTACCACTAGAAAATGACAAAATCTCTCAAGTCCCAAATGCTGAAGTCCCGAAGTGGACACAGACATTCGATTTGAAAGACCACTTCGATAGCACTCTCATCTATCGATCTACTCAAGTGGAAGGACAGCGTAAGTTGAAATATATGAAGTCCTAAGAGATGAAAGGATTGTGACCATTGATCCAAAAGGGACACGCATCATTGGATCATGGACTCTCAGTGAAATTCTTCAGGAGCAAGTGGAGTTTGAGAATTGAGACTCCTGAAGCCCGAAAGGAGAAATCGATCTCATTCGTTGGTTTGGAGGGCCACATGTCACATGATTGTTGATACTAAAGATTGTGTGTGGAAAAAGGAAATAAGGCAAATCCATCAATTAAAGAGGAGAGATGTCAGCAAATCTTCCATTCCATAAGATATCCAATCAAAAGAAACAGGGTTTGAGATCTGAAACACCCAAAGCCCAGATCAAGAAGTAAATCTCAGTCCGTTGATGTAGGAAGGTGAGATATGGTCCACAAACTTGAGAGGATGGATCTGAACAATCTACTCATGATCACTTTCAAGATCATGAGATCGATGGTCTTGCTTCATTGTGAGGCCATAAAATGCTCATGTCTTAATTCTTCGTGAGCGGGCCGTAATCGAAACCGCAATTTTGGAGAAAGGATGTGTGGAGGCTTGTAGTGAATTTTAGGGAGAAAATAAGTTTGGTGTAAAACCACCTTTGGATGCACCCATAATCGCATGGTCATGTGAGCTCATCGCCCAAGGTGATATCGAGGGAGAAGCTAGCATGTCGCTAGGCTCCACTTCAGATTTTGAGAGATCGGGATTTAGAATATTCATGGTGACTCACGACAGATGTCCCGAAACATGAAGTCCCAAAATTATTGGCCCCTGGTCACCATCGATGGTCATGTGAAAAGAAGGGGATTAGCCAGAAAATATAGTGCCCACTGTGTAGATTTCTCAGAAAGGGAAAAGGTACCAAAGGGATGAACGCACAGAAGTTTTCATAGTAACTGCCAGAACAAAGTGATTGCATCTACCAGAGAATTTGAGTATTTGTAGGTTGACTTCTAGAGGAGACAAAGAGTCTCGAGGTAACTTCCAGAATGAAGTGATTGCATCTACCAGAGAATTTGAAGAATATTAGGGTGATTGTGAGAGGAGCTGAAGAGTCTCCAGGTAACTTCCAATTGAATGAATTCTCATCAAAGAGACAATTGACATATGGAAAAGTGTCGAATTCTGTAACTACAACAGAGAGGATAAGCTTGACTATGAAAGAGAAGATGAAGAGTCGCACCACCAAAGAAGGAAAAGAATCCTAGGATAAGCCACTGATGACAATCAAACTTAGAATAAAAACCAAAGAAGATGATGAGTTGTGTGGACGATCTGGCAGAGGACCTGGCATGATAAATATACACCGAACAAAGAAGATATGGTTGTTGTTGTGGAGGGTTATTCATGTGGGTAGAGGCATGTTATGTGCAAGAGTTGAAATGCACAGAAGAGTCGTAGCAGATTGAATTGAAATAATACATAGATCATAATGTGTAGAAGAAAGAGATAGAGAATAAATGTTAATCTGAAAGAGGAAGACAAAGTTGAGGTGCACATTTAGAGATAGAGAAGAGGAACATAAATCTCAAGGAGATGTGAGAAGGAAGACACTGATGCAAGTAGAGCAGATCAGTGCAAACAGAAAAATGATGATACTGGTAAGCATTTGACAAACATTACATCACTGTAATAAGTTTCAAGAACAAAGATTTATATTTCAGGGTGGTAGGGAGGTGCTAGGGAGGACTGTTGTCCTTAGAGGTGCAAGTAGGTTCTTGAACATAGAGAGTTGTAGCTTCCATCTGGTTGCACCCAGGAAAACCAGGGTGGTAGGGTGGTGCAAGGGAGAACTATTGTTCACTTTTATACAGGTTGGAGCCTGTGTGACTGGAAGTTGGTGCTTCCATCAAGTTGGTGTTGGAATACTCAGGGATTTGGTGCTTCCTTCTAGTGGGTGCTAGAGAAACCAGGGAGTTGGTGCTTCCTTCTAGTGAGTGCTAGAGAAACCAGATAGTTGATGCTCTCAGCAAGTTGCATCTTGTAAAACAGAGGTGGTAGCCTCACATCGAGTCGGTGCTCATAAGAATGATATTGTACAGAAAATAAAAGATGACTTATCATATCAAGAGTAAGAGGTTTTTCCCTTTATGGGTTTCCTCAAGAAATATCTACCTCTGTATATTTCATGTGTGTGATTGATGTTAAATATTTTATAGCTTACTTCCCTGCATTATTGTGATCATCATTGACTGTTATGTAAATATTTTTAAATGGGAATAATTGTTTAAGCACAATAACAACTGATTCACCTCGCCCCTCTCAGTTGTCCAACATAGAATTTTATAATAAGTATCAACTATCCTTCTCAAGGCATTCATGGACTGTTGGAAATTTGGTCTGGGGGCATAATATCCAAAAAGAGAAACATAATGAAGTTTCATATTCTCATGCACATCCTTTTTTACAAGGACAACATGAACAACCTACCCACAATCACCTGGAAAAGTGTTCTGGAAAATCAACCTCTTGTTCTAAAAGTCCATTGTGCCTCACTGAGAAAATCCCTAGTTCCATAGATCTTCCAAGAAATGATTTACCAAAACCCGAAATGATAGTGAAAGGTCCCCACTAGTTGAATCCTAGTTACGCATATCCAATGCAACTGGAAATTCATCCATATGAGGCTCGGTTAGAGTTTTTCCATGAGTTACAACTTACCTCCTCAAGTCATTCAGGGACATGTTGGCAATTTGGTTTGGAGGCATAAAATCCAAACAGAGAAGCATAAAAAATTTCAATAATCTCATGCATGCCTGTTTTTCCAAGGCCCAGGTGAGCATGCTACCCACAATCACCTGGAATGGTGCTCTTGAAAATTGACCTCTTGTTCATAAATTGCACTATGCCTCATTGGGAAAAACATTAGTTTTGGAGATCCTCCAAAACATATTTTTCCTTAAAATGGAACTATAGTGGAGGGGCCCCACTAGATTAAGACCGGTTCATCCATCTAAGGCCTGGTTAGAGTTTTATCACTAGTTGCAACTTGTCTTGTCAAGACACTCAGGGACATGTTGTAAATTTTTCCTAGGGACATAATATGAAAAGCATGTATCATAACGGATTTATGTAATATGTGGCACATCCCTTTGGCCAAGGAACACACAACAACACTACCCAAAATAGCTCGAAATAGTGTTGTTGAAAATAGACCTCTTGTTCAGAAATTGGATTGTGCTTCATTGAGAAAAACCTTGGTTCTAGAGATCCTCCAACAAATGATTTTATTGGAAACATAATAAAAGTACAGGGGCCTCACCATCTGAAACCTGGTGCCTCAGATCCATTGCAACTGATGATTCATCCATTTGATGTGTGATAAGAGTTTTCTCACGAGTTGTAACTTGCCTCCTAAAGGCATTCAAGGACATGTTGGAAATTTGGTTTGGGGGCATAAAATCGAAACTAAGAAACATAATGGAGTTTCTTAAGCTCCCAGAAGTTTATTTGGACAAGGCCTATGTGACCACATTACCCACAATCTCCCAACATACTGTTCTTGAAAATCGACCTCTTTTTTAGAAATTGCATTGTTTCTCATTGAGCGAAACCTAGCTCC
The DNA here is from genome assembly GCA_009831015.1 of Picea engelmannii. NCBI lineage: Eukaryota > Viridiplantae > Streptophyta > Pinopsida > Pinales > Pinaceae > Picea > Picea engelmannii. Next base: position 89,399 of record ML794260.1, read on the forward strand.
ATAGATCCTCCAACAACAAAAATTCCAGTCAATGGAATGATACCAGAGTGGTCCCACTATTTTAAAATCGATGCCCCATATCAAATGCAATGGACGATTTTTCCATCTGACACTCGGTTACAGTTTTATTGTGAGTTGCAACTTGCCTCCTCAAGCCATTGAGGGACATGTTGGCAATTTGGTATGGGGTTATAAAACCAAAAATAACAAACATAACATAGTTATGTAAGCTCCCACACATTTGTTTAGCTGAGGCCCACACAAACACACTACCCACAAATGCCTGACTCAATGTTCTTGAAAATAAACCTCTTTTTAAGAAATTTTGTTGTGCCTCATTGAGAAAAACCCTAGTTCCATATATCCTCCAACAAATTATTTTTGAGTAAACAAAATGACAACAAAGGGACCCCACTAGCTAAAACATAGTGCCCCAGATCCAATTCAACCACTTGTTCATCCACTTGAGGCCTGGTTAGAGATTTATCGTGAGTTGCAACTCACCTCCTCAAACCATTGACATACATGTGGGCAATTTGGTTTGGGGCATAAAATACAAAATCAATAGCATAATAGAGTTCTATAATCTATGACATGACTATTTTTTCAAGTTCCACACGATCACACTACCCACAATTTCCCAGCACAATGTTCTCGAAAATCGAACTCCCTTTCAGAAATTTTTGTGTGCCTCATTGAGAAAAACCCTAGATCTCGAGATCCTCCAAAAAATTATTTTCTGGGTAATGGAATGACAGTGGAGGGGCCCCATATCGAATGCAACCCGAGGTTTGTCCTTCTAAGGCCCAATTAGAGTTTTATCACAAGTTGAATCTCACCTCGTCAACCTATTCAGGAACATGTTGGAAATATAACTAGACCTAAACCATGACCATGACATAGACCTACACCAAGAACTGAACCATGACCTAGAACTAGGCTGAGACAAAAATGTATACCTACACCATCACCATGACCTAGACCATGTCATAGACCATGACCTAGACCATGTCAAGACAAGGCATAGCAAGACAATGTCTAGGTATAGGTATAGATCTAGATATGGCAATGAAAGACAAGGAAAGGAAAGGAAATTCAAGACATGACAAGGCTAAGCAAGGCTAGATATGGCGAGGAAAAGCAAGGTCTAGCTCCAGGTCTACATGCTATATCTTCTTATAAAAGTTTTTGAGTTGAAAGATTGGTTTTTATTTCTTTGATCTTAAATAAGGCCTTGAATTTTTGTTTTTGTTCATGCAATCCAAAAGAAAATATGGATCAATAGTATAATGAGGCTACAACATAAGGATCGAACATAAACCTATTTAGTGAAACGCATCTCTGAGTAAATCCTATTAATTGTGATAATCCATGTTTCACAACTATGAAGAAACCTAATATATAGGAATAACGAGAGCTTATGTAATGACATTTAAATTCTCATGCATGTATTTTGATCTAATATAGATGGGCTAACAAGTTTCAGAATTACATGCTTAATGAATCCTTTGATTCTAATTTTTAGATATTAAACTTGTTTATTTGGTACGAACATTATTTTTTTAAGAAAAAAAAACGTATGATACATGATTTCCAATTTTTTTTATTTAATGGTGTTTATGATTATAGAGACAAATTTCTTGTGGGTGACTCAAACGAAAAAAAATCTCTATAACAATGAAAAAAACGATATTTTTACAAACAATTGGTTTTATGAATATCATAATGAAAGTATATTTTAGATAAATTGTGGTTAGACTTGATCCTATAAAAGGTGTACATGATACACAACCCATTTGAAACATGGTAATTACAAGAAATTCATAATTTTATTTTTATTAAAAGAGTTTTAAATTATCTATGTTATTAAAAGATATTTGTGTGACTCATCGTTTTGGATTTGTATGAATTTTAACTATGTGAAAATAATCGATAATTAGAGGCTTAAACTTAGAAAGGATACATAAATCAGGTTACTATTTGATTGAAAGTTGTTAAGTAAGCATTCAAAGAGTTACCAATTTGAAGATGTTCAATCATTGAATTACTTGAATTTTTTTTTTTAACTTATAAGGATATGAAAAGGTGAGACATGGAATTGTGAGGCATGGCATGGAAAGGAATGGGGAGGAAAGGAAAGTCAAGGGAAGGAAAGGCATGTCATGAAAAGCAAATGCAAAGTGAGGAAATGAAAATCATGGCATGATATGGAATGGCAAGGAAAGGCATGTCATGGAAAGGAAATACATGGAAATGAAAGGCGTGGCATGATATTGGATGGCAAGGAAAGGAAAGGAAGTGCAAGGAAAGACAAGGAAAGTAAAGGAAAGTCAAGGAAATGCAATGTAATGCAAGGAAATACAAATAATGGCATGACATGGCAAGGAAAGGCATGCCATGGAATGGAAAGGAAAGTAAATGCATGGCATGAAAGGGCAAGACATGGAAAGAAAATGCAAGGAAATTCATGGCATGGCATGGCATGACATGGAAAGGAAAGGAATGTAATGGAAAGGAAAGGAATGGAAAGGCATGTCATGGAATGACATGACAAGGAAAGACAATCCATGATAAGGAAATGAAAGGCATGAAATTGCAAGGCAAGGCATCCCATGGCATGGAATGACATGACATGGAAAGGCATGGCATGGAAAGGACAGACATGGCATTGCATGGCATGACAAGGAAAGGAAATGAAAGGCAAGGCATGGAATGGCATGTCATGGAAAGGAAAGCAAAGGCAAGGCAATGCAATGCAATGCAAGGCATGTCATGGCATGGAATTGCATGACAAGGCATGGAATGGCATGGCATGGAAAGACATGGAATAGAATGGAAAGAAAATTCAAGGCATGAAATGGAAAGGGAATTCATGGCATGGTATGGCAAGGAAAGGAATGGAATGACATGGAATGGAAATGAGAGGAAATTAAATGGAAGACAAGGAAGGGAAAGGTAATGCAAGGAAGGGGAAGGAAAGGTATGGAATGACATGGGATGACAAGAAAAGGGATGCCATGGAAAGGAAAGGTAAGGTATGGCATGGCATGGCATTACATGGCATGGTATGGCATTACATGGCGTGGAAAGGAAAGGCAAGGAAATTCAAGGAAATTCAAGGAAAGGACATGCAAGGGAATGCATGGAACAAAATGGAAAGAAAAAGTATGTCATTACAATCAAAGGAAATTCATGGCTTGAAAAGGAAATACATGGTATGACATGGCAAGGAAAGGCATGCCATGGCATGAAAAGGCATGGAAAGGGAAGGAAAGGAAATGCAAGGCAAGGTAGTGTAATGCATGGCATGGCAAGAAAAGACATGGAATGGTAAGGAAAGTGTAGTGTAGCTAGAGAGGTAGTGGGGGGGACCAGAGGGCCCATCGTGATAATATTTGAGGCCATTCAATGTAATGTGGACTAGGTCCACTATATTATTAAATAAGGTACACTATGGTAGTTAGATATAATAAACCTAAGAGGGCTTACTAGAAGGTCATGCTTCTATAATATTCCTCCTCTAGATTGTTCTTAGGTGGTTGGTAGAACTATATAAAGGGGTTTAAGAAATGTAATGAGAAATGAAGAGAAGTATTGTATTTGGAGCAGTACCTCAATAGGAATATTCCCCCCCGAAGACGTAAGTGAACGAGAGTGGATACGTTCCATAATAGGATCCATTCCATGGTGTTTCCATACCATAAGGGTTTGATAATAATAAAAATTTTGTTCTTCTATATTGTTCTCTGGATATTTGTGGTGTTTTTGTATGCAAGTATCTGGTACTTAACAAGTGGTATCAAAGCAATTTCATTGGCAATAATTGTGGGCAATTTGTTCTTCTATTTTTTCATATTTTTTCAGAGAAGCAAAAGAGGGCCATGAAATTATGGATTATTTTTGTGAAACATTTGCAAAATCTGGTTGTATATCTGAGTTATTCTCGAGAAAACACCCAATTAAAAAAAAACCATCAGAAACGAAGTACAAAAAGTAATGTTATTGGAATTATATAATTTTTTGTTTTTAGCCGTTTTTCCATGGATGGTTGTGCGATTTTTCTGCTTTTTGTAGTAGTTGGGGATGAATTTTATATAAAAAATTACAGATCTGAGTTACTCTGTCAAAAATAGTTGATTTAAAAAAAAAACAATCACCCAAATTAGAGCTTTGGATGTGAATATATCACTGATTCAAAATCATCCATTTTGTAGAGTCTTCATGATGGTGGAGGGACTCTAGAGCTCATTAATTTTCATAGGGTTCTCATATTGCTATCATATAAGTTGCATTTCATAGATAATTTTTAGATCTTTCTTTCGGTATCTTCTATGTGGTATTCCCTAAATTTTTTATATGAGATATGATCGATATATTATTATAATCATGATCCATATATAGGGAACATAAGGTGACCATCCATGAAAGGATGTGTCCCTTGAGTAATTAATAACTATTTATTATTATCATTTACTTATTATATACTATATTTAATAATCAATAATTATATTATTAATTATTATCTTTAGAGATTGTATTCCTGATGTTGTCCAAACATCAACACTCCCTCTCAATGAGGGAGACATTTTGCATCATGCCAAGATTTTATTTGAAGTATATAAAATTCACCCTAGACTCATGACACTTGTCTATCAGTCTTGGGAGACGTCTCTCTCCCACCTGAATTGAAGAGAAACTCCTTCTATGGATCTCCCTCTAAGCCAATTAATTCAAGCTCACTCTGGGTTTGCATGTAATAACATATAGCATCTTGAGTCTTTATAATTCCTTGTCAAATCGCCATGACTAGGACAAAGAATATGCCAAGAACTTTCACCACAAGTACACACTTGTGAGTGAATGTTATCTTGATGCTAACTGACATGTGGAAATCACTTCAAGCACCTCGAGTCCATATTATTCCTTGTCATGATCAAAGGAATACATCTGAGCCCATTTACCATAAGTACACCTTTATGATAAATGTATCCTATCTCCCTTGGTCTACAACCAAATCTAGGATAAGTTACGCCCAATGTTGAAACATCAATACTCCCTCTTAGCTAGGGAGGTATCTTTCCATAGTAGTACACAACTACTATCCAGAGACATCCAGTCTCTGTCAGTGGCACACAACCACCATAGTAGAAAATGATTTGTCACACATGGCACTCCCATGTGGAATTCTAGAGGCTACTCCTTCTAGGAACACTTAGGGTAAATTCCCCATAGTGTGAGACATTAAGGGTCAACTCCCTTGACATGTCCTCATGTTCTTTCCACATGGGACGATGGGCTATAAGCCCACATTCACTTATTCCTTCTCAAATAAGTGTTCCACTTATCCCTTCTCGAATAAGTGTCCTCATAGATCAACTCAACTCAATTCACAAAGGAGTACGATCTAGAGAAAGTTTTTCACAAATGGAACCCCATGTGGAATTCTAGAGGCTATACACTCTAGAAACACTAGGGTCAACTCCCATAATGTATGACGTCAAGGGTCAACTCCCTTGACATGTCCTCATGTTCTCTCCACATGGGATTTTGGATTATAAGCCCAAACACACTTATCCCTTCTTGGATAAGTGTAATCACAGATCAACTCAGCTCATTCACATAAGAGTACGATATGGAGAATGTCTCAGGAAGCTGAAAACATCAACACTCCCTCTTAGCGAGGGAGGCATTATCTACCATGCCAAGTCTATCACAGAAGTACTTGAACTTCATCCTAGTTTGGTAAGAACATTAGCAACCTTCTCATCTATAGGAAGGTATTGCACCAATACTTCCTTCCTCTGCACCATGTCTTAGATGTAATGGTACTTCATCTCAATGTGGTTTGATTTGTCATGAAACACTGGATTGATAGATATCTTGACACAACTTTGGTTACCATAATGAATAATGGTGGAATCCAACACATGTTCGGATAAATCTGCAAGGAGATTACGAATCCACACTGCTTCATGGACTATCATACTTAACAGACTGTCATACATAATGCAATGTACTCTTCTTATGTTGTGCTCAAAGCCACATAAATTTGTTTACTCCTACACTAGGAAAAAATGGAAGATCCCAAAGTGAAGCAACACCCGAAGGTTCTCTTTCTATCCACTGCACTCCCTGCCCAATCAGAGTCAATATATTCCTACCGAATCATATCAATACTGGAAGTATATCTCAGACCATGTCCAACTATGCCTCGAAAGTATCTCAACACATGCTTTGAAACAACCTAGTGTCTCTATCTCAAATGACTTATAAAATGGATAAATGCATTGATTACATAGCAAATATTTCTTCTAGTGTTAACCATATACATCAATTATCCAATCATTTTTCTGTACGGATTCAGATCAATTTTGTCAGAATCAGAAAAGGACATGTTTATTTTCCTCAAATTCATCATCATTGGTATAGCCACAAGCTTCAAGTTCAGTATCTTAAAATTCGTCAATATCTCAACTAGGCGCTTCCCCTGACTCAGCAAGATCTCATCAGTTCTCTGCCACACCTCTAGTCTCAATAAGTAGTGCATCGTACCAAGGTCCTTCATCTCAAAATTATAGGCCAATGCATACTTACATTCAACAATAAGACTCTCTCTATCGGTGAGGAATAAATCATCAACATAGAGGATCGTAATCAGGGACTCACCATTAGCAGTCTTGTAGTACAGGATGGAATTGACAACACTTTTGTTGAAGCCCAAAAATCATCAGGTGTCTATCAATCCTTCCATACCAAGATCGAGATGGTTGTTTGATTCCATACATGGCCATATTCAACCTACACACATGAGACTCCTTCTCATGTATCATGAAACCATCGAGTTGCTCGATGTATACTTCTTCCTTAATATATCGATTGAGAAAGGTTGTCTTTACATCCATCTGATGTACTCTCTAACTCATGGATGTTGCAGGGGAAATAATCATTTGGATAGAAGTTTATCGAGTAACAGGAGAAATTGTCTCCTCATAATCTATTCCCTCCACATAACAAAATCCTCTAGCAACAAATCTCGTTTTGTGCCACTTGATTCTCCCATCCACTGTATTTTTTATCTTTTAGATCAATTTCAAAGTCACTATAGACTTCCCCTCAGGTCTCAAAACAATATCCCACACATCATTATTCATGTTGGATTGATACTCCTCCATCATTACTTCTCTTCATACTTGATGACTAGTTGCCTCCTCATAACAGGAAGGCTCAAAATCAATGATGTGGCTCATAGTTGGGACATAGAATGGATATCTATGAGGTCTCTTTCTCTCTAAAAATATACCATGAGGAGATGCATGTCCTTCTTCCTCTTTCAGAGTTTGACGAGCCCATGTATGTCTTCAAACCTGTTGCAATATCTCTGTGAACATCAACTGGAGCTATAAGATCAACATGATCAATTTTATCAATAGGCTCAATTGTCTCCCTCTGAAAGGGAATGCCATCTTGGAATTTATTTGACATATAAAGGTTTCCTCATGAAACCAATGTCTAATACATATCAACGTTCCCTCATGGAACCAATGTCTCATAAGACATATTGAGGTTTCCTTATGAAACGAATGTCTTGGTTCATTCATCTGACCATCTAAGGCAATTCAGGATGAAGTCTACACCATCTTGCTTGTCTGTGTGTTGAAGCCTAGTTTCTTCATCTACACCATGTCTCGGATGAAATCCTGTGAGAAGTCTCTGAAGCCTCACTGCCTCCATGACTTACGTAATTGGCTACGATATATTCTACCTCTGCAATCCTAAGTGTTATAGAAGTATTCTATCATGAATCCTGACTAATCTCAAGCTGAGGTAGCACCCTCTGGTGCACTTTCTGTCAACTACACTCTTTCCCTAGTTAGAAATGTATATCTTCATAGAATTTCTTCATCTCCTGAGACATGTCCAATTGTACCACACTGGTACACTTTCTCGGCTACAACTTAGTCTTCTCAGATCACAAGTTGGATTAGGGTTCTTACTACAAAGCACTATCTATCTCTTTGTTTTGAGAGTAGGTTCTCCATTTTCATTTCAGCTACTCCCTCTGGGATTTTGAAACTAGTCCCTTTGGTACTCTGTAACTGCTAAGCACTAAGAGTGAGATTATCTTCTCTACTATGTTATCAATTTCCCTCCTCTGCAAATACTCTTTGTAGAACTGGCTCCTCCACTCTCTCCTGGAACACACCGATGTGGCCATTCTCCTCTATAATGAAATGGTTTACAATATTTTTCATCGTTATTTGGACATTGAATGTCCCACATACACAAATATGAACCGTCTCAGCATACCATTTCATGAGTTCCATGAGTGCAATATATGCTTCCTCTCAAAGAAGACCAACCACAATTCTCTTCTTGTTATAGTTTAGCTACCACTAGAAATTAGTCGATCTAGAACGCTTATAGTTCACCTCAGTTAATAGAAAGTGAATACTAAAACAAATAGGTAGTCCCATAACTTATATCATAGTCATATATTATTTTCCATGAAATTTTCAATGTTGACATCTCTGCCCATGCCAGAATAGACACGATCATCTCTTGATCGGACAATGTCTCGACCACATTGTAGTTGTGATTTTAATTTCTCTTACAGTACGGAAATAGATAGCCAAGTGAGATACCATGCACATTGTAAATGCATCATGTCATTTTCATTGTGGTATCATCCACAATTGAACCCATAACCTTTTTTTTTATGATGGATCCAAATCATTTATAAACATTGATAGTCGTAGATTGAAATAACTATTCAAAGTGAATATAGCCTACTAGAATATTAATAACTCTCCTACAAGATTGTTTATTTGGCTATAAGAATGATCCATCCTTGAAGTTAGTGCATCCACACTGATGGATTGGATTAAGATCCATGTTCTTGGAAGCACAACTAATCTAATTTCATGCATCCATTGAGAACATACTCTCTGCCTAGGCAGGCCGGGATAATTTCAATATTTCCGCTACAATGAAATGAATGATGATGAATATCAATATTGTAGGCAATGCCACTTACCACATATTATAACATTCCAAAAATAGACTCCTCATCGAGGCCTTGGCAAGACACTTTTCCTCCGCCAACCCGATCATGACATTCGATGCGCCTAACGTGGCGATCCACAATCATATTCATATTTGCATTCCAGTTTCCAAATCATAGCATCTAGATCTGATTCAACTTCGAATGAAGTTACATCGACAAACATAGTTTTGAATGTACAAGGAATCCTGCTCCTTTCATGTATCTCCAACCAATCTTGTTGAAGAGGCCGTGAAACCGAATCAACGACACTAAGAGAACCTACAGAAATTGCAAGGTGAAAACTTGGCGGGAGAAACGATTTTATAATAATATGACTAGTATCAGTACACACCAAGGAGACTAGTTGTCGATTGATTGTGTAGGAGATGCCAACAAATCGATAATGTGGGATTTGATATGCTTCTTTGTAACAAAACGTGACCTAGATCTCTCATGTTACTAGGCACTCCCGCGAGGGAGTCAATCCCAATTCTTCTCTTATACCATGTTGTTGTTATAGGAGATATGATCGATATATTATTACAATGATGAGTGTTCCATATATAGGGAACATAAGTTGACCATCCATGAAAGGATGCGTCGCTTGAATAATTAATAACTATTTATTATTATCATTTACTTATTATATACTATATTTAATAATCAATAATTATATTATTAATTATTATCTTTAGATAATGTCTTCTCAATGTTGTCCAACATCAACATTTCCAATGGATATTAGCTCCAAAATCATGGAAGCCATCAAGGCAACATTTCAGGAAATCAAAGTTGAAATGCAAAAGACTCAGGAGAAATATATTCAAGAGCTTAGCATTGCAAGAAAAGGAATGTATATTATGCATTACATCAGGAGTGAATACAATCAAGAAGCATATGCTTGGTACAATTTTGAGGAACATTGTGAGGATTTCTATAGGGATAGTTTTCATTTCTAGGATGACAACCAATTTCATATTTTATTTGATGACTCTACTCCACCTTTTGTAGAGAACATCAATGTGGCAAATCATGAACTAGTGATGGCTACAAGTGTCTATTTTGCATATTCTCTAGTGGTATTGTTCCTTCCAAATTCATCTTTAACCATGTGTAACTATGTTGATGGATCTGTATATTACGATCCAGATGATTAGTGTATACATTTGGATCAACTTCCTATTGAGTTCCTCCATATTCAAACTGTAATTCACATGAGAACTTGGATATGGGACCCAAGTTTACAATGGTGGTTGGACTACTTCAGTGTGATGGTTCACATTTCTATATGGGACCCCGATTCTCCAAATTATTTAAACATTATGGTCCACACTTATCCATGGGACCTTGGTATATGGTTTTACACCCTCATAACAAGCATTAAGGACAATTATTTCATAAATGGGATGGAATGCAGTGTAGCTAGAGAGATAGTGTAGGGTCCCGAAGGGGCCATAGTGATAATAGTGGAGGCCATTCATTGTAACATGGACTAGGTCCACTATATTATTAAACTATGGTAGTTATATATAATAAATGTAATCGGACTTACTAGAAGGTTATGCTTCTAGAATATTCCTTCTCTAGAATTTTCTTAGGTGGTTGGTAAAACTATAGAATGGGATTCAAACAATGTATTGATAAATGAAGAGAATTATTGTATTTGGAGTGGTAGCTCAATAGGAGGATTCCCCCTAGAAGAGGAAAGTCAAGAGGAGTTGATCCCTTCCATAATATGATTCATTGTATGGTGTTTCCCTACCATAAGGATTTGATAATAATAAAAGTGTAGTTCTTCTATATTGTTCTCTAAATATTTTTTATGTTTCTGTATGCAATTATTTGGTACTTAACAACAAGGAAATCCATGGCATGGTAAGGAAACACATGGCATGGCATGGAATGGAAAGGCAAGGAATGGCATGGAATGGCAAGGCAAGGCAAGGCAAAGAAAGAAAATTCAAGACATGGTATGGCATGGCATGGTAAAGAAAGGAAAGGGAAGGAAATGCAACGCATGGAATGGCATGGAAAGGTATGACATTGCATGGCAAGGAAAGACAAGGAATGGAATGGAAATGCTAGGCATGACATGGAATTGCATGGGAAGCCAAGGTATGGCATGGAATGGAATGGTGTGGAAAGGAAAGGAAAGGCAAGGAAAGGTAATGCAATGCAAGGCAATGCAAGGTATGGCAAGGAAAAACATGGCATGTCAAGGAAAGTAAGGGAAATGCAAGGAAAGAGAAGGATAGACATGGAAAGGACGGGAAATGCATGGAAAGGAATGAGAAGGCAATGTATAGGTATAGGTCTAGGTATAGTTATGGAAAGGTAAGGAAAAATAATGCAAGGAAAGGAATGGAAAAGAAAGACATTGCATGGCATAACAAGTCAAGGCAAGGAAAGGAATGGAAAGGAAAAACAAAGATTGGAATGGAAATTCAAGGCAAGGCATGGCATGGAAAGGCATGGCATGGCATGGCATGGAAAGGAAAGGAAAGGAAAGGAAAAAGAAAGGAAATGCTAGGAAATAAAGGTAAGCAAATGCAAGGAAAGGTAAGGCTAGAAATCAATTGCATATGTTGTTTTGGATGCTCAATCCATTTGGAATATTGCATGTTCATACATGGAGTTGGATAGCTTGGAATTCACACATGTGGAGTGGTTTCATGCATGCACATTATTAGATGGAACATTCCATGTTGACACTTGGAATTTGAATTGGCTTGATGCTAATTTTTGGTGGTGCATCCCATCCATGAGAATTATTTGGTGCATACTACTATGATTTTTGGATGAGGGAGAACTTATTTGGAGAGGATAATGTCCACATGTTGTAACATGGCCATCCATGAATTAAGGATAGATCTAACTAATTCACTATTATAATATTTACTTGACTTGTCATGGAGTTAGTTAGGAAATGATAATATTTTATTGTATAAGAGTATAGACTCACTCTATAAAGAAGAGCTATATCTCTCCATGTAAAGGGTGGAGAGTTTCAGTATTTAGGATCTCTCCTCTTGGGTTAAATTGTACAACATTTTGGAAATATTAATGGAGAACTTGAGTTATATTTTCATTTTATAATAGGATTTATTGTGCACTTATATTTTATGTGTTTATTTTGTATTAAGAAACCCTTCTAACATATTGTGATTTCCATTATAATGAACCATGCTTAATTTTGATATAGTATTGCAAGGTTTCAACCCTCTTGTTTCTATTTTGATTATGTTAGCCTACATGATTCTTATTATTGGTTCCTTGAGTCTCAACTAGGATGGGACTTCAATATTTTGTCAAATTTAGGTCCTTGAGAACCATTAATTCTATATGTATTTATAACTTAGGAATATTCTCCACCATAAGAGATTTGTTAACGATTAGCACAAGTATTTATAATCATTTTAGAAAAAATGAACTATTTTTACTTACATAGACTACCTTAACACTATAAAAAGTAATAAATCAAATTAAATAAATTATTAAAATGATTAGTGCAATAATACAATCCAAGTATATTTGAATGCTCAACCAAATTGAGAAAAAATTTATTTCAATTCATCAAAATTTTGTGAAATAGTGTCTAGAACCTAAAACATATTTGTATAGTCTTCAACAAACATCCCCTATAATAAGTGGATTTATTGAATATTGTAAAGGTAATTGTATATTATATTAGTTAAATATAATTTATTTAATGTGGGTGAGTGCACGAAGTTGGTGGATGATAAAGTGGCAATGGGGTGAGTAGGAACGCACACTCGTTGGAACTCATGCATGTTTCTAGGAACACACACTTGTTCCTGATGTGACAGGATCCAAAACCCCCGAACCTCCACTTAGCAAGACACATAGGCACATTCCCAATAACATGTGCATGTTCTCAAGAAATCACACATGTTCCTAAGAAAAATGTGTAAAAGAATGTCTGCTTGTTCCTAAAACAAATTGAAATAAAAATAACGCATGTGCTTTAGGAACGTGCACACGTTCCTAAATTGAACATGAATTATTATTAACGGGAACATGCAACCATTCCTATTAACATGAAATATTCTCTACCTTCCCCCTTCTCTCTCTCCCCCCTCTTCCTCCCCCCCCTCCCTTCTCTCTCTCTACCCCATCTCCATACCTCCATATATCTTCCTCTCTCTCTCTCCAACTACTCTGTCAATATCTCTCATTC
>ML794260.1:113499-132475 GCA_009831015.1 Picea engelmannii
GGGGGGGGAGGTAGGGACATAGAGAGAGATGAGAGAGAAGGGGGGAGATTAGGGGAGAGAGAGAGGGAAAAAGTGGAGAGATATAGAGGAGAAAATAGAAGGTATGAGAGAAGGAGAGAGAATGTGGGGGATATATGGGAAGAGAAGGAGAGAGAGAGAGAGAGGAGGAGGAGGAAATAGAAGGTAGGAGAGGAGAGAAAATGTGGGGGATATAAGAGAGAGAAAGAGAGAGAGAGGAATTTGAAGAGAATATAAAGAGAGTGAGTGGGATAGAGAGAGATCAGGCGGGAATGGGGAAGAGATAGAGGATGGTGATCCAAATTATTTTTGGCACGAAATGAGAGGGGAGATATAATAAATAAATGTACAAATATATCGTGGATATCCAATAATATAACAAAAATATATAATAGATGCAACCGTAAACACAAAGATATAGTAATACACAATTTTCTATTAATGAGCGAAAATTTACAAACATTGTAAAAATGCAGAGTGAAAGACTTGCTAGAATGGTGGCAACTTATCTCATAGAAGAGATGTGATGGATAATTACATTCACAAGAATGTTATTTTACAATGAGGCTCCAAAGACATTTTTATCATAAATGAAATCAAAAACCCTAACCTCGGAAGATGAAAATCCAACAATTTTGTGGACTCCGTTTTGGGTAGTTTGGTGTATCACCTTCCCGGGGGCGTAACTTTAGCATACAATCTTTGTTTGGGGCACACGATAGCTCATTGGAAAAGTACTATTGAGGAGATTCATTTTGGGGGATCAATCAGAGACATAGAATATCATTGATAATTTAGATCCTGAAAAACCTTCATTTAGGCCCTCAAAATGGCCCTGGAAGTTAAAAACTCCTAAAAATAGTAAATTACCAAAATTTCCAGAAAACTATTTTGAGCTAGTTGGAAAAGATGGGTGGCCATCTATATCCACTTGGATCAGATGGGGAGAGCGATATAGAGAAGGAAAGGGGGAAGAGAGAGATCAAGGAGAGAGAGAGAGAGAGAGAATTAAATATTGGGAATGGGAGAAATGTGGAGAGAAGATGAAGAGAGTGAGTGGGGTAGAGAGAGATTAGGGGGGAAAAGGGACATAAGGAGAGAGGGGAAGAAATGGAATATAGAGAGGGATATGGAGAGAGAGAGAGGGAAAATAAAGTGAGTGAGGGATAGGGAGAGTGAGTTTGGAGAAAAAGAGAGGAAGATAGAGGGATAGAGGGATGGGGGGGGGGAGAGAGAGAGGGAATTTATTTGTGTTAATATGAACACACATGCCTTCCTATTGATAATAACAAACATGTTCTTTAGGAACATGTGCATGCTCTAGGAATGTGTGTGTGCTTTAGGAACACATGCACATTCCCAAATCTCTCGCGTTATTTGAATTTTAAATTTTTGAAGGCGGGAGTGACAAATTGAGCATACGTGTTTGTTGAGTTGGTTACCTCAGATTTAGGTTTGGGATGACAAACCTAGTGGTTCGGTCTACCAACACATAAAAATCTCCATTTTTAGAAGTTCCTCTCCATATCTCTAATTTTGACATTCTTTTCTATAGGATATAGAGTACATTTATTGATGAAACTATATACACATATAGAGCTGGATGTGTAGATTCTAAATACACATTTTTTTTTTAAATTAATAATGTTTACTATTTTTCTATTTTTGTTTTGACATTTATCAAAATCCTAGAATACATACCTCTCTTATTTCTGCTATAACTTTTTTTTGGCTTAACCATTTCCCGAATGAGTTATATGCAGTACTAGATGAGACAAATATCTATGATCTAAAAAAAAAATTGATCATGTTAATACCCTCTTAGAATGCACGAACAAAACACGTTGTAATTTCAAGGATATGTTGACTTTGATAATTTAAAAAATATATTAAATTAATATTATAAATTTCCAAAAACTACACGGCATAAGAAAAATGGACTCTCCACAAATATACAAGTTTTTGGAATGAAATTCCATTGTTAAGGTACTCAACACCTAAAAGAACAAAAACATATAGCTTATATTTTGTTGGAAAAATAACATACCACTATTAGAAGCAATCAAATTTGACAGGGTTATTCACAATTTCTATGAATAAAAGTTGTATATTCAGAAAGATAATTCAATTTCTTATGTTTCATATTGTTACACCTTATTCAAATTTGTTAAAATTTGGTATGCTCATTTAACCATATAAAATGTCACATAATTGTCACCCAACCATAGGCATTCACTATGCCACCCTGAGCACACTAACCTTTTCTTAGATAGAATGATTTTGGTAAGTCTACAATAGAACCGATAAATAAACCCTAAATATAAACTCCAGTGCTGCAATAAAAAAAATAATACCAATAGAACGTGCCTCTACTAATATAAGAGTACATTTACCAAGAGAACCACACAAGAGAGATACCAGAAAGAATGATATTACACCACAAAAATTTATGCACCACCCTCTCCATACTTTTGCCTCCTTCTGCTGCAAGTGCAAAAATATCTCCTAAGCCTTGTTCCCTCCTTCTGCTATAACTGGAACTAATATAGCTTCTTCTCCTCAGACTTGCACCCTCCTTTTGTTGAGTGAGAGAGTATATAAATGAGGAGCACCTAGCCTCTATTTATACTAGTCTACTAAGGTATCTTTTCATGTGGGCTCGACCTCACTTTCTCAAGCCTTTTAATCTTTTATTATGATTATTCTCTTTGGGTTGATTTATATTCTAGGGGTTTCACATGTATATTTAATGGTTATCTTACTTCTAAAATATTTTATTCTAAGTACAAAGGTTACACTTTGAGGTTAATACCTCCCGCAACTACCAAAACATCAACACTCTGTCTTAACTAGGGAGGTATTAACTAAGATCTTCTTCATGTAATGGTCTTAATCACATCCATCCATGTCACATGGCATGGGAAAGACTCACATGGTATTGTAGACCAGTCTACAGGTAGCATCACCATATCCACATAGGTTATCTCATGATCAAACAAATCATGTCTCAAGTATCACCATCATGGCCACACAAGCTCTGCCATAGTCAAACAGACAAACTATCTAATGGTCATGTCATAGTAATTCATCCAACATAACTCAAATACCACTACTTGGAATAGAAATCATGATGGGACTTTCTTCTAGTCCATAATAACCAGGAAATAGATCTACAGTCATAGAAAAATCCATCTAATATAGACCTAGGTAATGGGGTGAGTAAGTCTCATATCGGGTTGTACCATCTCACCCAGACATATTTCTCTCATGAATAAGTCATCAAGGGGATAATTCTCATGTTGTATCTCATATGTTATCCTCTCATATGAATAATTCCCACTAGTTTGTACACCAGTGTAACATGCATATGAGACTATTTCACTGGAGTAGTAATATAACAACATACTAGACTATTTCACTGGAGTAGATATGTCTCAGCATACCAAAATATTTCATTGGAGTTGCTATGCCTCAGTGCACCATTCTATTTCACTAGAGTAGCTATGCATACCAGATGATTTCATTGGAGTATAAATATATCAGCGTACCAGACTATACCATGCTTCTTTCTGGAGTCGCATATGTAACACATCATACCCTATCACAAGGGTATGTCCTTCCAAACCACATCAAGATTCTCCCTGAAGTACTCAAACTTCACCCATGACAAAGGCTTGGTCAAGACATCAGCTACTTGATGATCTGTAGCCACATATCGGAGCTTCACCCCTCCTCACTGCACCATATCCCTCATATAGTGATACTTGATCTCAACATGTTTGGATCAAGGACCAATAGTTGGATCAAGGACCAGCCCAGATTAAGTCAAGAAGAAAGTAGACAGACCTAATATAATTAGGGTTAGGATTTTTGTAAGGGTTTTGTCCCAGTTTTGTATAAGTAGAATGTATTAGGACAAGGAGAGGATTGTCCTTTTTGTGGTGTGTATTATTGAGGTGTGCATTATTAGAGATTGAATGTAATGGTGGAAGAAATGTACAGTATGAAACACTGGATCTTACAAGAATATGAATAAAGAGTCAAAGAGACAAATCTTTGTGGACGTAGCACCAAGGTGGGGTGAACCATGATATATCTGTGTTTTCTGTGAATGTATGTAGTTTTTTTTAGTATATTTTCTTTAGTAATTCCATGATGAACATGTTAAATGATAAAGGAAATAACACTACTCACTAAGAATAAAATAATGGAATCTATAGAATAGCTCTAAATGAATGAATGTTATATCTAGTGCATGGATTAGAATCTTGTCTTACAGTTGATAAATACTTCTCATTAAACACATGCATCTATAATGGTTAATGAATTCCTATTAGAATAGTTGTGATAGTGGTATGGAATAAGATATAATGAGGGTTTGAGGGATAACAACGAGTAGATACAATGCCTCTGACAGATAAACACATCCCATCCAAGGGTTGAAGACATATAAGTCCTACGACCATCAATAGAAGCTATATCGGGTGAGACTGTGCAGTACACTCTGTGTGATGTGTTTTCTTCTAGTATAGAGAAGGTTCAATGGTCGAAAGGGTTGTTGGGAATCCTGTAGTTAGAAGATGGGTCAACCCATAGTAAACCATCAATGGTTCCATTGTTAGTTGGAACTCAAAATATTAGATCAAGGGGGATGTATCACATAGTATATCACAGGGTCTTAAGAAATGGAATGTTTTTAGGTTGGAACACTAGGAAAGCGAATATTGAAATATGGTTGAAAGTATGCGAACTAGATTTTTCCCACAAAATAATAGAAGCTCTAGGTTTAATCCAAGACAATATTTGGAAAGGTTTAGTGAGTTCCCTACGCTATTGCAGCAGTGGATAACATGGTTGAAAGATACCCATCCAATGAATAGACTTATATCATTGGAGTGGATACAAGAAAGTATCGCACACTTGAAAACGGTAAATAACAAATTCACGTGCGCAATAGATTTCTGGCTAGACAACATTGTAGTGGGGTATATCACTAAGTTTGTAGTAGATACATCGAAGCATTATACTGTAGCAGAGAAGGAATTTATTAAGGGCCCAAGTGGAAGGTACATCAGGTTTTTGTACACTTTGATCAAAATATTATTGCATGATAAAGGGGTATTAACCATGGAATTAGACAACTAAACTACCTTACGTGCATGGCGGAGTTAGGGGAAACACTGAGGAATGTCTGAGGTGGAGGGGGAAATGGATAGGAAAGAGTGAAGTAAAGAAATATCCCATTATGATGGATCAAGAAGAGATCTAGGAAATTATGTAGAAGGTAGGAATGATGCACAGTGGCAACCCCTACCAATATAAGCTTAATAGGAAGAAAAGAGCAGTAGTTGAGAGGGAAGGCTTTGAGAGTGATGAGGAATCTCGGTTCTATGGAGCACATTGAATAAATATTTTGCCCCACATATGAAATAAAGACTATAGGAGCGTGATCTAATGAGGAAGAATATACCCCTATCCAGATCCGAATAAGTGTAGAACCTACAACCCCATGTATGATTAACACATCAGAAAAGAAAGAGTTGTTTAGAGAACTAGTGACTGACAACCACAGGAATCTAGGAGATCATAATATAAATGATGGTACAAGTGGAAGTACCAGCAATAGTACAGGTAGTTGTACAAGTGGAAGTAAAAATAGAAACACTAGTGGGAGTTCAAGTCCAAACAACAATACACAGATAGTAGTACTGCACATATTAGGTACAACACATTCAACAATAGCAGGCGCAGATCCAACAATAAGATTACCAGATTTTCATCGCGATCAATTAGAAGAACTAGAGAAACACCTATTCATGTGTGAGTGAATATGGGAAATGAAAAGAGTCATTGATGAGGCAACAAAAGTAGTGCAATTAGAAATAAACATTCATAAATCGTGCAATGGATTGGTATATGAGTCTAGCAGTAAACAATACAAAGGGTGTGCCAGGAACAGTAGAAAACATCAAGCAGGAATTGATCACTTAGTTTTAGAGGTAGAAATTAGAGGATCAGTTTATGAAAGAGATGATTGAGGTTAGACAAAAACTAGGAGAATATGTATGGGACATTGATTAGAAGTTCAATACATTGAAAGGTAAACTAAAGTATCCTATTTCTTACATGCAACACATAAAGTTGTTTATAAATTCTATATTACCAGAATTTAAATATCCATTGAGACAACATAAATTTCAAACGCGGGAAGAGGCACTACAAGAAACGATGCAGTTTGAGGAAAATAAATATAAGAAGATAGATCCAAATATCGAGGAGATAAAAGAATTTCTAAAGAACTTGACAGTCCAATTGAACCAGAACAAAAGTAGGGAGGAAACATAAGTAGTTTGGTGTACCCTGTGCACATCAAAGGGACATCACGAGAATGGGTGTCCAACATTTGCACAATACCTGGGAGTAGGGATTCCAAATCCATTTCCTACAGGTGGGCCTTGGTGTGAAATATGCAAGACACATGGGCATGATATGTATCACTTCCCTATGATGCAGAAGTACAAAACATAACCAAAGAGTACTTTTTGTAAATTTTGTAAGTCAGTAGGAGACGAATACAAAAATTGTAGAAAACTGGAGTTAATGAAGGAAATAACCATATATGCATACACGATGTAGACTAATTTGATGGTAGGACAGATTGCGCCACAATTTTTAAATCCACAAAAATTTCAAGAAGTGCCACAGTTTCAAAAAACCCCATAGTATAATTAGGCACCACAATATCATCAATATAACATGAATCCACATGGGAACAAAGGATGATTCAGAGGTAGAGGAAGAGGAGGAATGGGAAGAGACATAGGGCCTATTATCTTCCACAATTTTCAATAGAAATGACACTATGCCAGATATTTTCCTCAACCAACAACGATGTGTATGTACTTTCGTGCAACATATCACGTGACAAAAGACTGCCAAAAGTTGATGACAAAGATCTAGGAGAAGTAGAATATAAATAACCAAAATGTTCAATGGATTGTTGTAGAAATAAGGGATCCTGGGAGAAACATCAATATAGTGACTAGAGGAGTGAACATAGCAGCATATGCACAGGATCAGAAGAATGAATCTAAGTGTTGGATTCAAAAGAACACTCAGCCACAACAACAGTTTGATGCAAAGAAGGAGAAGGAAACTTTCAAGGAAGAAAACAGGGAGTTTTTGAAGGAGAATGACGCATCCACATCAAACACTACATATAGGTATGATACTCCATGAATAGGTGTAAGTAAGTAATTAATAATACAAAGGAGAGAAAATAGAGAAAGTAAGTAACTTAAATAATTTTCTAGAATATTGCTTGAAATTAATTAATGATAAGAATGCCATGGATTTGTTTAAAAATATGCTTGAGAAATACAACATAGAAGAAGGGGTAGGAATAAAACCAAATAAGATCAATCGGGTCCATATAAAGAAAAGAACTAGCAGAGAGTTCAAATTGAATGAAAATATAGGAGACTTTAATACGAGAAATGTTATCCTAGACTTAGGATCAAATGTCAACATTTTTCCAAAGAAGATTTGGGAAGCAATGGGAGAACCTACAATAGGGTATTCCAATATCTAGTTGAAGCTAGGAAATCAATAGAGAGTGATTACCATATGTATATTTAAGAACACAAAAGTGGATCTAGATGGTGTGCGCATGACAACAGACTTTGAAGTAATGGATATGGTGGATGAGTCTATACCATTTCCATCACTATTGGCAATTGATTGGGATTTTGATAATCAAGCCATAATATATTTAAAGACTAGAAAGATGATATTTGAAGCTAGTAAATTTAGGGTAGTAGCAGCTTTATATCCCTCATATTGTGAAATATATGTAGAACTTGTGCCTGATAGTTTTCTAGAGGATGATGTAACCCAATTGTATATAACTATTGCGTGAGAGGAAGATTATGTGAATCCAACTGCAGATAGAGTACTTACTTGGAGGAGTATCAATTTCAACATGTCAGATTTAGATAAAGGAGTAGAAAACTAGCATAAAAGATTGCATGAAGTCTCTACTAGGAGGTGCACCAGAGTTACACGTGTAGTAAGATGTGTTGGGACAGAAGTAATACAATTTCCCATATTTACTGAAGAGGAAAATATAGAAAAAATCCTGACAGAGTTTGAATCATAGGTTCTATATAGTCATAGATTATTGGTGTTGGATATAGCACTGAGAGACACACATACATGATGGCGGGGTACAGATAAGGAGGTAATTCAAGATTGGCATAAGTGTAAACGACTGATGTGGATAATATTTGGTAAGAGTCAACATGATAGACCCTTACAGAAGTATGATGGAAAAGGGAACCCAAGACATCATATAAATGGTTATGTCACTAATTGGAGATTGGTACCACCAGGGGAAAGGATACATTACTTTATTCATACATTAGAAGGAATACCAAGTAATTGGTACAAACAGCAGGAACTGCACAAAGAAACTATGAGTTGGGGTGCAAAGCAATACAACTTTATTAAGGATTTTTCATATGAAAGTGAGAATCCATGGGTGGATCTAGAATTAAAGAGGATAAAAAAGAAGACATTTGAAGAGTATAGGTTATATATAGTGACAGTAGAAAAAGACTATAGAAAATAAACACTTGAACAGTTAGTTTATTGTTATCAGGTCGCAGAGGATGAAGAAGTATAAGACAACCCAAGTGACATAGAGATAGTAGAAGGGGAAGGATAAAGAGGGTTAGAAGGTCATCAGTTACAATCATAAGAATTCAATGCACCAATGATGATTAAAAATTTCAATATTGTAGATTTTAACCTTGTAAAATATTTACTGCAAATAGATTTTCAGTAAAAGAATAGAAAAGATACAATGGCAAATACAAACATTACACAGATATTTTTCCCCTGAAAACCCAAACCGGAAAAACCAACCTATTCTATATTCATTCATAGTGATACATTGTTTACAATACAATACACATATAGGAGCCAACGGTATCCAAAACCCTAACCCAATGACCTGGATTAGTCAACAACACTAATTCCTTAACAAGAAATAGAAAATCATCGACAAAAACTATGTGCCAAAAAATCACCCAACAATGGACACAAAAATCGAGGCAACAAGAAAAATGAGGCAAAAATGAGACACGTTTCTCGAGGAAAAAAATAAAGAATATAACACATACCCAACATTCTCCCAGTTGTTGTTTTCTTTGCATACAACGGGTTATAGGGTTACATAGTAAACAATCTAGGGAAACAATTCCCATGGATCCTCTACACCAAGAGAACTTCTCAATGGTCAGATATTTTGTTAATGAATCTGCAACATTCTTCAAAGTGTTGACCTTCATCAATAATACTTTATTTTATGCAACCATGTCTCTCACAAAGTTATATTTAATATCAATATGCTTTGTCTTTGAATAATAAGTCGGTTTCTTCGCCAAAAATATTGTCACAATCTATCCTTACAACTTGTTGTACCAACCCAATACTTGAACACAATCTTTTTAACCATACTGCTTCCTTACTTGCATGAGTGGTTTCCATGCATTCAACTTCTGTAGTTGAAAGTGCCACTACAACCTATCTTTTTCTCATCCAAATTATTTCTCCTCCGAATAGGTTAAACACATACCCACTTGTAGATCTCCTATGATCCATATCTCCAGCCTAGTCTGTATATACAAATCCATGTATATCCAACACTCTATCCAATCCTGTTCTTCCTTGGTAGCACAATCCATAGCTAGAATTTCTACACAAATACCTTAAAACCCTTTTTACTATTGTTCGATGCTCTTTCCCTAGTTTTGACATATACTTACTCAAAACTCCCACTGCATGTGCAATGTCTGGTCTAGTACAAACCATTGCATACATAAAACTACCAACTGCAATTGCATATGGAACATGAGACATGTCATCCTCCTCTTACTTTGTATTCAAACACTAATTCACATATAAATTTACACCAACAGGAATGGGAACCTTGACCAGTTTACATTCCTACATATTGAACCTCTGCAATATTGTCTCGGCATATTTTCTCTAATTTAACTAGAGTTTCCTCTTTTTCTTATCTCTTTTAATTTCCATGCCCAAAATGAAATTTGAAGCACTGATATCCTTCATGTCAAATTTAGAGGACAACTTATTTTTCACATCCTGGTTAATCTCCTTGTTGTTTCCTATCAACAACATGTCATCCACATATAAGACCAAATAAATCAAATGATAACCAATTAATTTAAAATACACACAATGATTCCATTTGCTTCTTGTGAAGCCAAGTCCCAGCATATAAGTATCAATTTTTTGATACCACATTCTTGGTGATTTTTTAAACCATACATAGACTTTTTCATCTTGCATACCAACTCCTTCTTTCCCTTCACAACAAATCCTTCTGGATGCTTCATATAGATTTCTTCTTCTAGATCCCCATGTAGGAATTTTTTCTTCACATCCATATTTTCTACTTCAAAATAAAATGAAACAACAACAGATAAAAAAAATAATATAGAGGTTAACCTGGAAACAGGAGAAAAAATCTCACCAAAATCAATTCCCTCAACCTGGGAATAACCCTTTTCTACTAACTGAGATTTGTATTTTTCCACTTTTCCTTCTGCATTTAGCTTATTTTTAAATGCCCATTTTCTTCCAATGGTATTTCTTCCAGTAAAAAAATACACTAGATCCCAAGCCTCATTCTTATCCAAGGTTTCCATTTCTTCGTCCATGGCCTTTTTCCAGAAATTTCCATCCTCTGAATCCATTGCCTCCCTGACAATTCTAGGATCATCATCAGTAATAGACAAAGACAAATTTGAACATAAATCAGATGGAGTATACCTTTCCGGTATCCTTCTTTCTCGAACTGATCTCCTCAATACTAGAGTCTAAGGATCTTCTTCTTCTAATTCTTGTTCTTCTGTAGAGTCCAATTCATAATCCTTTAAATTAAACTCTATTTTATTAAGTTCTTACTTACTTGGTAGGACTTCTTGTTTAACAACATTCTTCATTTCTCTAAATACCACATCTCAGATATACACTACCTTCTTAGTTTCTAGGTTCCAAATCTTATAGCATTTCAGACCATATTTATATCCAATAAAGATTCACTTTTCAACCTTCTTATCTAGCTTACTGATGCTTTCCTTTGGAACATGAACATATGCATCACAGTCAAATACCTTGAGATGTGTGAAAGAAGCTTTCTTACCAGTCCATACCTCTTGTGGATTCGTGTCATCTAATGCTGATGAGGGTAACCTGTTGACTAGGTAACATGCAGTACCCACTTCCTCTCCCCATAATTCTTGCCCAAACCTGACACCACTGATCATGCACCTTTCTTTTTCCATCAGCGTCATGTTCATCCTTTTTACAACTCAATTATTCTGAGGTGTATATGGAGTAGTCTTCTACCTTTCTATAGCACACTTCTTACAGAATTCTTCAAATTCATTCCCACAAAATTCTTCTCCATTATTTGTCCTCAACACCTTAATTATTTTCTCTGTTTGATTCTCAACAAGAGTCTTGAACTCTTTAAATCTGTTAAAGACTTCATATTTCTTCCTAAGGAAATATATCTAAGTATTCCTCTAGAAGACATATATAAATGAGACATAGTACACATATTTTCCCAATGATGGGACCGAAACAGGTCTAAAAAAATCACTATGAACTAGCTGTAAAATTCCTTCTGCCCTCGTTGCCCCAGAGGGGAATATTGCCTGATTTTTCTTCCCATATACACAATGTTCACAGAAATAAAAATATAGAGATCAACTAGACATACCTTCAACCATACCTTTACTGTGTAGTAGTCGAAGACACTTCTCTTTGATATGACCCAGTCTTTGATGCCACAGTATAACCTTTTCTCCAGAGACTGTAGGATTTGTTTATTCTTCAACTACAATATAAGGTACAATGGAAATATTACACCCATCAATAATAGTGCTTCCTTGCAGCTTATACATAGTTCCAAACCGATCTCTCTTCAACAACTCCATTGTTCCTCTAACCATCCTACAAGTTTCCTTTACAAATATTTTTTTTACCCTTGCATCATCCATTTTACTTACAGAAATAAAATTTATGGCCAAACCTGGGATGTGCAGAACACCAGGAAGTGTTCTAATCCTTCCATATATGAGCATCAACTTGAATTTTCCTCGTCCTATGATTCTGGTTGTCGAATCATCACCTAAGAAAACATAGCCTCCATCATACCTTTCGTATTTGCAGAACCACTCCCTGTGGGGAGTCATATGAAAGGATGCACTAGACTCAACCAACCATGCCTCATGATTTGCATGTGTTCTTGAAGAATCCAAGTACACGTCCACTCTTTCTTCCTTGGAGGTATTTTCTTCCATAGAAAGATATTCTTCAAATCCCTCCTTTTTCTCAACTTTGGATCTATACTGCTTCTTGTAGTGCCCTTATTTTCCACATCTCCAACATACCTTTACAATATTTCTAGGATATTTAGATCCACCCTTAGAATTAGATATCCCACTTTATAACATAGATTTATTTCTTTCCTGTGAACATCCTCTTGCAAATAATGCATCTGTGCTCTGTCCTTCCATCTTCCTCCATCTCATATCCTCTGATAACAAGGATGAGACCACTTCATCAAACTTCAAGGCATTTGTATTACTACCTATGGCCACAACCATACTATCCCACGAGTCTGGTAAATAACATAGTAAACTGATACATTTACTTTCATCTAAAATTTTAATCTCAATAGATACTAACTGACTTACCACAGTATTGAAGGCATTCAAATGCTCTGCCACCAAGTCTCCATATCTCATCCTCAGGTTATACAACTTCTTTTTCAGGAATAGTTTATTCACTAGGGACTTAGACTGGTACAACTTCCCCAACTTATCTCATAAATCCTTGGTTGTAGCTTCCTATGACACATTCAGTAATATTAAAGCTAAGAGACACATTGGGATTGTGCTCTTCGCCTTCCGATCCAACTTTTTCCATTCATCTGCTTAAGTTCTTATAGGTTAAGTACCTAGATCTACCATGATCCACTGATATTTTTCCACCAATAGATCTTCCATCTTGAGCTTCCACAGATCAAAAAAATTCCCATTAAACTTCTTGATCTCCATATTTTAATTGTTTGCCATTTATTTTCACCTAAAAATAAATAAATACCAAAGATCTCCCACTATAACAAGGATTATCACAGTCCCAATCCAAACCCTTGACCACAAAGGCGTCCCCCTGAAGCCAACAAAGCTCTGATACCAAATGTAGATTTTAACCTTGTACAATATTTATTGCAAAAATATTTTCAGTAAAAGAACCGAAACGATACAATGGGAAATACAAACATTACATGGATATTTTTCACCTAGAAACCCAAGCTGGGAAAACCAACATATTCTATATTCATTCATAGTGATACATTGTTTATAATACAATATACATATAGGAGCCAGCGACATCCAAAACCCTAACCCAATGACCTAGATTAGTAAACAACCCTAATTCTTTAACCAGAAATAGAAAACCTTCAACAAAAAATATGTCTCGGAAAACCATCCCACAATGGACACAAAAATCAAGGCAACATGAAAAATGAGGAAAAAATGTGGCACATTTCTCAAGGTTTCTTTCCCCAAACCCCTGTGCGGGAAGATTTCTCCCCCCTACAACCCTCCCTCAAACCCCCCTGCAGACCCGATGCAACACAGACACTACAACTCATGCAAAGAATATAACACATACCCAACATTCTCCCACTTATTGTTTTCTTTGCATACAAGGGATTATAGGGTTACATAGTCAACAATCCAGGGAAAATAATATAACACATTCCCAAAAAATATTGGGACTAAAGAGAATCCCAAGATAGCCATCATTGGATATCACTGGGATAGTGAGACAATGGAAAAGATAATTGAATTACTGCGTGAGTATAGTGATTTATTCCCAACCACATTTACATAGATGAAAGGGGTAGTATGATAACTTGGAGAAATGAAGATACCCCTCAGACCAGATGTAAGGCTAGTTAGATAGAGACCATACAGATTAAACCCCATCTATAAGTAGAAAATTAAAGAAGAAATTGACAAAATGATAGAATAAGGAACCATATAACTTGTGGAAGAATCAAAGTGGATTAGTCCAATGGTGGTCCAATAAAGTAAGACTGGAGGGATTAGGATATGTGTGGATCTAAGGAAAATAAATGATGCATTCCTACATGATCCTTTTCCTACTCCATTTATATATGAGTTTTTAGAGAATGTGGGAGGATACGAATTGTACTCCTTCATAGATGGATTTTTAGGTTACCATCATATAAAATCGCTCCAGAGGATAGGTACAAAAATACATTTGCAACAGAGTGGGGGTCATATCAGTACACAATAATTCCATTTGGTTTAAATAATGCACCAACAATATTTTCCAAAGTAGTAATAGTTGCATTCAATGAATTTATACATAATTTTTTAGAAGTTTATCTGGATCATTGGACAATACTCAGTTTATTGAAGGACCATGTACAAATTCTCACGTTAATGTTAGACAGATGTAGGCAATGTCATATTTCCTTGAAAATTAAGAAATATATATTCAATAGACTATTTGGCATCCTATTGGACACATTGTATGAAAATGGGGCTTGATTGTAGACACTGCAAATATTGTTGTTATTGTCAATTTACCACCACCAAAGTCAATGTGTTAGTTGAGAGAAACATTGGGCCACACATGATATACACACAATTCATAAAGGGATATGCAAATATTACTGCACCCATGGAGAAGTTACTAAATAAAGACTTCACGTTTCATTGGAATGATGAATGCCAAGAGAGTTTGGACATACTGAAAGAAAATATGGTGAAAACACCAATTTTGATCTTTGTAGATTGGACAAAAGAATTTCATGTGCATGTGGACACTTCATCCATTGCACTTGGAGAAGTATTGACAGAACTAGGTGAAGGAGACATTGATCACGCAATAAATGTTTCTAGTATAAAGTTATATGAGTCTGATAAGAACTATAATACTACAAAAAGGGAAGGTTTGGCTATGGTATATGCCTTACAAAAGTTCAAAAATTATTTATTGGGTCAACATTTTAAGATGTTTACAGATCATTCCATGTTGAAGTACCTAGTTAACAAGCCAATGTTGGGGGGAAGGATCTTTATATGGTTGTTATTGTTTCAGGAATATGATTTTGAAATCATAGTAAAACCAAGGAATTTTAATGCAGGACTAGATCATCTATCAAGAATTAATAATGGAGAGGAGAGAAAGAAGTTGGAGGATAATTTTCATGATGCCAACTTATTTTCAATTCAGATTGTTGATAATTATTTTGCTGGCATTGTTCGATTCTTGAGCATAGGAATGGCTCCCAAGGAATTTACTGTTGTGCAGTAAAAAAAATTGGTAGTGTGTGTTGGAGACTATCAGTTGATTGCAAGTCATGTATACAATTTAGGTGCCGATGTAATTATGAGAAGATGTGTGTTGGAGCATGAATGCTTCATGGTGTTAGAAGAAGCACATGAAGGGTGTTAAGCCATAATATTGGCTCATTACCCTTTAATTGGGGCATATTATATTAGTAATGTTATTTTATTTATGTCGGCTTTAGGCCATTAGTTGTAATTATACCTCCTAGCCTCCTATATATACCAAGGAGACATTTTCCTTTTGAATCATCTTGTACTTGAACATTTAAGTGAGGTAAAAGGAGGTTTCCCCATCGAAGAGTCTTATTATCTGAAATTATCTCTTTTTCAAGGCATTGAGTACTTTTTCTGAGGATTTTCTATGCTATATTGATATTTGGTTCGTAACATATGGTATCAGAGCTCAAGGTCTTGGGGTTTCGTTGTTACATCTGAGAGACCTTGGAATTTTCTCTATAACTTTTTTTCTACAATGTTTCAAAAGGAACGCCTTGGAGAATATTTATCAGACGGATCAAGATACATTGATTTCAAAATTTAGCTCCTGAGCACTTATACTCTGGGAGATACAACCTGTACAATATAGGGTTCTGGAATCATCCTGAATTGAGTCATTGCGGAATTTTCGCTATATAAATGTTTCTGTAACGTTTCAGACCCTAAACTCAAGAGTCAATTTATATAAATTTGTAAGGTATATGTGGTAAAACTTTTAGCTTTGGGGACATCTTAAATTTGTATTTACACCATATGTAAGATAGGGTATCTGACTAGTCCTATTAACTATTCTCAAGAAGGTTATCCAAGTAAAACAATCATAAATTCTTCCCAGAGTATCCAAATTACATGGGAATGGTTTCATTGGATTATGGATAGTCTGTATCATTTCTGGTGCGAGTTTTAGAATTTTATATGAATTATTTTGTGTGGGGCAGACTATACAAGTGAGATCTCCTGGAAAGGAAAAAAATCGGCAAGTTGTGGGGAAGCTACCGTAAATTCCACTTGGCACATCCAATTTTGATCAGACCCATGGCATTGCAGAGAAGAAATATTAGAGAAATACATAAAAGAAAGTTTCATACCTAGAAGGGCCAAAACTTTGGAGATACAATAGAACAAATATTGTCTAGTGGAACAACCTCAAAATCAAGGTTCAAAAGTGATACTTGGCCAACATGCCACCCAAAAAGGAAACCTCTACACCAAATAAGCCTACAGAAAATCCTACTTGGACTCTTGATGAAGGTGAAGAAATGCATAGGGACATAAATGAACTACAAAATAAGATGGATTCAATGGAAGCTAAGTTGGATACTAAGATGGATTCAATGGAATCTAAGCTGGATACTAAGATAGATGGTTTAAAAGAGGAGATCATGGAAGTATTGAAAAATTTTGTAACAGAGAAGACACCTGAAAGTGAAAATGCATCCCATGAAATTCATGATGAGGACACAAGGAAGGTGAATCAAGAATGGAGAAGCTCCAACTTTGTTTTGAAGACCAACCACATTCTTAAGATTGATATGAGGAAGTTTTATGGCAAGGACCCAATCACATGGATACTTCAGATGGAGCAATTCTTTGATCTCCATAATGTGCCACATACACAAAAGGTATGAATTACTTCTTTATATTTAGAACCTAATCAATTTGTATGGTTTCGATGGCTTTGTTCTCACAAATCACTCATCACTTGGACAATTTTAACGGAAGAAATGATAGCACACTATGAGGATACAAGGAGCAATATCTTCTTTAGCCAATTGATAAATCTCAACCAAAAGGGTTCAGTTACCGAGCACATTGAGAACTTCCAAAGATTGAATATAAAGGTAACTGATATTCCATATGAGCACTTGATTGATGTATTCATAGGAACTTTAAAGGATAACATTAAACATGAGGTTCGCCTTTGGGAACCCAAATCATTGGAGAATGCATTTAAGGTGGCAAGAAATGTTGAAAGTAAAAATATGGCTATGGCTACCAGAAGGACCAATCCTAACATCTATAGAGAGAACAATGATCCTTCTTATAAAATACCTCAACCTACAAGGTTGAGACCTCAACAATTGGAGGAAAGAAAAGAAAAAGGATTATTCTTTAATTGTGACAGCAAGTACAGTAAGGGACATAAGTGTGATGAGAAGAAATTATTCTACATATATTGTGAAGAGGAAGAAGAACAAGAACAACAACCATCTCAAGATGAAAACGTAGAAGCAATTTCGCCTGAAGAGTTCACTCCCATGATATTGTGTAATGCATTGGTTGGAATTAGCACTCCTCAAACCCTTAAGATTGAAGGATACATCAAAAACAAAAAGGTAATAGTCCTAATTGATTCTTCCAGTACTCATAATTTCATTCACTATAAATTAGCCAAAGATCTCAATTGCTTTTTATATCCAGCGCGAAAGTTTCAAGTAATGATTGCAGATGGAGGAACTATCAATTGCTCAGGAAAATGCAATAAGATCAATCTTACTATGGGTGAATATGTAATGAATAGTCTAATGATTGCTATACCCATAGGTGGTGCAGATGTTGTACTAGGAATCCAATCGTTACAATCATTAGGAATAGTGGCTTTTAATTTTCAAGAACTTTTCATGAAATTTTCATTGGAAGGAAAAGAAATTGAGTTAAGAGGTATCATAGGGAAACCCGGTAAGGTGATAATCTCTAACGACATGACAAAATTATTCAAAAAGGAGCATCAAGGCATTATTGCACAACTATGCTCACTAGATGTTCAAACATCTAAGCCATCTATTCCTCAAGATCTCCAAAGGATCATTGATAAGCATTCCAAAGTATTTGAAGATATTCCCAAAGGTCTTCCACCCACTTGAAATAATGATAAAGAAATTCACCTAATTCCTGGGAGTGTTACTCCTAACATCAGGCCATACATATACCCTTATGCCCAGAAGAGTGAAATAGAGTGCATGGTTGAAGAAATGTTAGAGGCTGGCATTATTAGACCTAGCCAAAGCTCTTACTCTACACCAGTGGTAATGGTATTCAATAAAGATAGCTCATGTCGTATGTGTCCAGATTACAGAGAGCTCAACAAGATCACTATTAAAGACAAGTTTCCCATTCTCGCCATTGATGAATTGTTAGATGAACTACATGGAGCAATCTATTTCACAAAATTGGATCTTCATTCAGGGTATCATCAGATCAGAATGAAGGAAGAAGATATCCAAAAAACAATATTATGAACTCATGCAGGCCATTATGAATTTTTGGTCATGCCTTTTGGCCTTACAAATGCACTTTCCACATTCTAAGGGTTGATGAATTCCATTTTCTATCCCTTCCTTCGAAAATTTTTGTTAGTATTTTTTGATGATATACTAATCTATAGCAAGTCTTGGGAGGATCATGTGCAACATGTTGACAAGGTGCTACAACTACTAAAGGAGCAACAACTATATGCCAAACCATCCAAATGT
>ML794260.1:132525-149718 GCA_009831015.1 Picea engelmannii
AATTTTTGTTAGTATTTTTTGATGATATACTAATCTATAGCAAGTCTTGGGAGGATCATGTGCAACATGTTGACAAGGTGCTACAACTACTAAAGGAGCAACAACTATATGCCAAACCATCCAAATGTTTCTTTAGAGTAAAGGAGATAGAGTATTTGGGTCATATTGTATCTCATGAAGGTGTCAAGGTAGACCCTAACAAGATTAAGGCCATGATGGACTGGCTGATTCCCAAAAAATTAAAGAATCTTAGAGGATTTTTGGTCTTGACAGGTTACTACCGCAAATTTGTTTGGAACTGTGGAAGAATAACAACACCTTTAACAACACTAACTAAGAAGGATGCATTTTCATGGACTCCAGAGGCAACTAAATCTTTTGAACAACTTAAAGAGGTGATGTGTAAAGCTCCTATCTTAACCACACCAGACTTCACAAAAACCTTTATTGTGGAATGTGATGCCTCGGGAAATGGAATTGGTGTTGTCCTAATGCAAGAAGGAAGGCTCCTAGTTTTTGAAAGTCGACCACTCAAGGGAAAGAACTTACACAAACCCATTTATGAGAAACAAATGATGACAATACTACATGCATTGAAGAAATGGCATCCTTACCTAATAGGTAGGCACTTCAAGGTCAAAATAGATCATGATAGTCTTAAATACTTCTTGGAACAAAGACTATCTTCAGAAGAACAAAAAAAATGGGTAACCAAGATATTGGGTTATGATTTTGAAATTGTCTATAAAAAGGGGAACCAAAATGTTGTGGTAGATGCACTCTCAAGAAAGGATGAATATGTTGAGGCATTTCTCTGTGCTATCTTGATCATCCAACCTGATTGGATAATAGAAGCAAGGGATGAATCGAAGAATGATGAAAAAGTGTGGACTCTCATTCAAAGGTTGCAGCAGGGTTCTAGTGCATTAGATACATTTACATGGAAAAATGATTCACTATGGTACAACGATCGCTTATATTTATGTAAGAACTCCCAACTCAAACAAAAGGTACTATTGGAATTGCACACTTCTCCAGTAGGAGGGCACTCAGGATTTTTGAAAATCTACCATAGAATCAAGAAGGATTATTTTTGGGATGGCCTTAAAACAGATCTTCAAAGGTTTGTGGCAGAATGTTTGGTTTCAAAACAAAATAAGGTGGAAACAATTAAGGCCCCAGGTCTTTTACAACCATTATCCATCCCAAGTCAGCGTTGGGAGGAGGTTTCCATGGATTTCATTACAAGGTTACAAAAGTCTGAAAGAAAGAGTGTCATCATGGTGATTGTTGATAGACTAACCAAGTATGCACACTTTTGTGCACTCTCTCGTCCCTTCAAAGCTAGTATAGTTGCCACCACATTCATGCAGACAGTTCAAAAGCTACATGGCATCCCAAAGATTACTGTAAGTGACAAAGATCCCATCTTCACTAGACATTTTTGGACAGAATTATTTTCTTGTTTGGGTACTCAATTGGCTCATATCTCATCCTATCATCCTCAATCTGATGGACATACCGAGATAGTGAACAAATGTCTGGAATGATACCTTCGTTGCTTTGTCTCTGATAAACAAACAAAATGGTTCAAATGGTTACCCTTGGCAGAATTGTGGTATAACACTTCCTTTCATACTGCAACACAAATGACACTATTTATGGCACTTTATGGATACCACCCTCCTTCCATCACATCTTCTCTAAAATAAAAATCTAAGGTTCAAGAAGTGGAATATCACATCGAGAATCAACAACAAGTTCTCCAAATCTTAAAGGACAACCTAACCATGGCACAAAATCGCATGAAACAACAAGCAGATCAACATCGTAGTGAATGAAGTTTTGAAGTAGGGGTTTGGGTATTTTTAAGACTACAACCATACAAACAGATGTCCCTCAAGAAAGTGAAGAAGGATAATAAATTCTCACCAAAGTATTATGGCCCTTATAAGGTGTTGCAAAACATTGGTACTATGCCATACAAATTGGAGTTGTCTGCATCTTCACGAATACACCCAGTTTTCCATGTTTCATGATTAAAGAAGTTTATAGGTGAAAAGATCCCAGTTCAAACTATATTGCCAGAACTTGACAAAGAAGGAAAAATCATATTGGAGCCTGAAGCCATCACTGACACAAGAATTTTCCAGCTGAGGAATAGATCCATTTCAGAGTATCTCATTAAATGGAGGAAACTACCAGCTGAATATTCCACTTGGGAAGATGAGTCTTCTATACAAAAGCATCCATAGTTACTCAAGCGTTGCGGACAACACTTGTCTCAAGGGGAGGGGCATGTTAATCCTTAATATTGGCTCATTACCCCTTAATTAGGGCATATTATATTAGTAATGTTATTTTATTTATGTCGACTTTAGGCCATTAGTTGTAATTATACCTCCTAGTCTCCTATATATACCAAGGAGACATTTTATTTTGGATCATCTTGTACTTGAACATTTAAGTGGGGTAAAAGGAGGTTTCCCCCTCGAAGAGGCTTATTATCTGAAATTATGATGCAGGCCAGTGACCCTGCCTCGGCCAGACTCTCTGTGCTGACCTCCTGATCTTAAGGATCATTCTAATTTACCTTTCCCAAGCTGAATTAGCTCTTTTGATTCCCACTGGAATCACTGTTAAAAACCCAATCCACAGGTCCTTCCTTTACCCCTGTCACGGCTTCTGCACGTGCTTGATCTCTCCCCAACAAAAATTTTGGGTTTAGGGGTTTTCTGATTCCTATTGTTGAGAACCTCTGTCTTCCCGATCTCCTGATCTCCGAAATCCTGAAATGCCGAAATGGCTTCAACTGCGTTTAGCCCCCATGGCTATCTCCTGGTACATGTGACCACTATTCCATATGATCGCAGTCCTATCTCCCTTCGTAATTTTGGGCTTTCTAATGCCAAAATGTATTGGACCTCTTGTTCTCAGGATCCTCGATCCTCTGAATCCTGATATCCCGATTCTCTCAGGCCTTTACCTTTTCGTGATTTCGGGACTTTTGTTCCTGAAATGTCTTTGGGCTCTTGTCCTCGAGACCCCCAAAGTTCCAATCCCCAAAACTCTGATATGACATCAGCTAGGAAACCCCTTTCAGTATTTCATGTTTTGGCTTCTCCCGATGCGAGACTCCTCCTCCCTGCTGCAACTTCACACTCCCGACCTTCGATGTGCCGAAGTGACGTCAACTAGCCCCACAATAGATCTTTCCACCTTGTTGAGGTTTCAAACTTTGTGTTTCTGAAATGCGTGAGTCTCCTATCTTCAGGATTCGTAAAAAGTTGAATTCCGATAAGCCGATGGACTTTCCTATCGAGACTTTCCCCGAACTCTAGGATTTTCGCCATGCATCCCTTTGAAATGGATGGTCCTCGTCACTTCACGATTTTGGGTTTTCAAATGCCGAAATGTATTGGACCTCTTGATCCCCGAAGTTCCGAACTCTGAAATGCCGATGGCTCTCAATCTCTGCCACGTGTCCCAACCGATGGACGACTCAGATCTGTTTTCGAGGTTTTCACCGTGGAGATTCCCGATCTCCTGTCCTCAAGACTTCCGAAATCTCAATAAGCCAACTCTTTCGGGAGTTCACTCCTTTGTTGACGAAGGCTTAACTCCTTCGCAAATCCTATCAAATCCTACGGCTGACGGGTATTTGGATCAAGATTCGACAGTCCAGATCTGTCCTCCTTGTGCACTCCTCCTGTTGCTCCCTGGACTTGAAACCTTTCAATGGTCCAAATCTCTCTACAGTATGATCAGACGGTAGTTGTGCTCCCTCCTGAGCTTCTATGCTTTCTTCCGAGACTTGG
Organism: Picea engelmannii; assembly: GCA_009831015.1. NCBI lineage: Eukaryota > Viridiplantae > Streptophyta > Pinopsida > Pinales > Pinaceae > Picea > Picea engelmannii. The sequence continues at coordinate 136,344 of ML794260.1, forward strand.
AAGATTTCTCCAAGACTAAAGGCTTCAACCTTTTCCTTTCCTCTGTGATCTCCATGAATTCGAGTCCTCGCCTATGCTCTCAATGACGTTGTTCCTCCTGAGCTTCTTTTCCTGAATCCTCAAAGGATTCTGACATCTGCACTCCTGCAGAGTCTTTGCATACATACAAAGGTGTTATTTTTCCTAATCTTTCTTGTAGCTTCGACCTCCAAGGAAACTCATCCTTTTTCCTTTCTCCCTCAAATGGAGGATTTGGATGCCCTCCTGGCTATCCTTCAGTCAAGCAACCTCTTGCTGAGATTTTCAGGGTGTTCAGAAACCCTGTGAAGATCCTTCTCCTTGGATTCTTCCTCCAAAATACAGAACTCAACAAAGTTCTCTTCTTGTGCTTGTCTACACAGTATCTCAATGCCCTCCTGGAAGAGTTATACAGAACTCACACCAGAGTTCTTCTATGCACTCCTTGTACTGGCTCAATGCCCACCTGGTAGAGCTTCACATAACTCCTCAGAGATTCTGTCTGCAACTGTGTTCTTCTCCATATCCTTGCCTTCTAAGGTGTTCATCAACCTCATAGGTCTTCCCTGAATCGATGATTTCAGCTTCTGTGCCCACCTGGCACAACTTTGTCTGACTCCGTAGAGTTCAGAAATGCACCCTCTGTGCACGGCTATCAAAACCCACCGTGTTCTGTCACACCCTCCTAGTGTGAAGCCTCAAAGACCTCTCAAGCCTGAAATCAAACAAAACCCCTACAGATGAATACCTAACATACATTGAACACGCAAAGACATTCACACAAGATAGACAATAGCTGCAAGAAAAACTACTTCTGTTTGTGTTAAAATGGAAAATGTTTATTTACAATGGTGTTCTTGAGCATGGCCTATAACAAGGTCTCGACTCCTTCTCTTCTGACTCTACTCGCAGACTCTCTACCTCTTACCAACTCTCTCTTTCTCTACCAAATCCTTCTCAAAATGAGATCGAAATTGATCTTTTACATGAGGGGGCTCTTTGAGCTCTTCCCTCCAATCTACCTACCCTATTCAATTATATTGAATGGGTTTTCTAGTCCATAGATCAGATCTAGATCTTAGCCTTACAAGAATTAAGGCCTACCTACTCTAATGACTTCACAAAGGCACAACTCCATGGCTCAAAAACCTACAACATTAAGTACATTCAAATTCAAAATTGAAGATGAGGGATGCGCCTCTCTTTAGCCTTGAATGCATGCGTTGACGTGGTTGGCTGGCTGGTTGGTTGATGTGGAGGGATGCTCCTTCATCATACTCCTTAGCTGAAAAATTCATGAGCTCCTACTCATAAGCTTCCCATCTCAGCTGTTGAAATCCTCCTGGATCCCAAACAAATTTCTGGAGATGTTCATCTGCTCCATCTCCCTGTTGTTGTTGTTGTTGCTTCTGCTATTTCTGTTGCTCCTTCTATTGTTGTTTTGTTGCTTCCTTTATGGCCAGCTTCTCCTTGCTGGTAGTCTCTACTGACTCTACCATCAGCCTTATTATGTCTTCTATCACCCCATCCAGCTGTTGAAATGGCTGGCCCTGTTCATGCAGTCTCCTCAGCTGCATAAATTTTTTGCAAATGGGTAGATCACTGTGATCTCCCATGCCTTCTTCATATGCTACCAATTTCACTTGTTGGATGTGCATGCTCTTCACCTTCACCCTTCTCTCTAGGGCTTTGATCTGTTCACACATATCATCAAAGCTAATGTTTTCTACCTCTTCCTCTTCTTTTTCTGCAAACTCCCAGGTTGCAGTCTTTTCAGTCTCCTGGCTGAAAATATTGAGCCATTCCTCGGAATGTTCATCATCCTCTTCTTCTTATGCTTGGGCAGTCTCAAATACCTGCTCCAATTCTTCTTTGATAGCCTCATCTAGCTACCTTTCTTTTGTTGCTGCTGCATCTACAACATAGTATTATGCCTCCTCTTGGGAAAATGGTAGGAATATCTGAATTCCCCCAATCATTAGAAGATTTCTCTAATATTCCTCTTCTGTCAGCTACATCTGCTGATCCAACCCCATCTTTGAGATCATCTGCTCTGTTAGCTCCTCGGGATGATCTAAACTCACCTGCTCATCCCTGCCCACCTGGAAATATGGGATTTTCCTACTTCCCTCCTGGCAGTCCATGGAATCAACTGATTCCATCTCTGTTCCCTTGCCCACCTGGAAAATTGGAAACCTTTCGCTATCCTCCTGGCAGTCTTTGAGATCCTGTAGCGACCTCATTTCATTGCCCAGCTGGCAATGTGAAATTCCCTGGTTGTCCTTTTGGCATTCCATGAGATCTTCAACTGATCTCAACTCCTTGCCCACCTGGCAATTTGGAATTTCCTCTCTTCCCTCCTGGCAGTTCTTGAGATCTTCAGTTGATCCCATTTCATTCTCTTCACTCTTGCTGAGAATTATCCCAGTCTCTAGTTCACATATCTGAACCATCTCCTCAGGTTCGTCGAGGTTTTCAGTATGCCTCAACCATCCTCTTAACAGCCTATGATGTCTTCTAGCCATCAACTCCTTGACTGGCCATTTTATCTTCGGCTTCCTCATGGGCCATTCATATACCCATCTTGTCTTGTCTTTCTGCTGCATCTGTAATGCAATCCTTTCTATGTCTGCCCTTATATTAGCGATCTCTTTATCTATTTCTACAACATTTTCTTCTTTTCTCTTCCTCCCAGCAAACCTATGGCCTTCAATAGCCATGTCGTTGTCTCTGTCTGCCCTCCTGGAAAATTTGTTGCTCACTCCTGCAAACTAAGTGTCTCAACCTCTTCCTACAGTCCTACTGAATGTCTTCTTGATTACTGCCTACCCGTGAACAATCACCACAGAGTCTTCAGCAACCCTGTCTTCCTTTGCCTTCTCCTCACTTCCCTTGTCTGAAATCTACAAACAAGATTCAAGCTCTGATACCACTTAACGCAGGCCAATGACCCTGCCTCGGCCAAAGTCTCTGCATTGACCTCCCGATCTTAAGGATCATTCTAATTTACCTTTCCCGAGCCAAATTAGCTCTTTCGATTCCCACTGGAATCACTGTTAAAAACTCGATCCACAAGTCCTTCCTTTACCCCTGTCACGACTTCTACACATGCCTGATCTCTCCCCGAAAGAAATTTTGGGTTTCAGGGTTTTTTAATTCTCATTGTCGAGAACCTCTGTCTTCCCGATCTCCCGATCTCCGAAATCCCAAAATGCTGAAACAACTTCAACTGGGTTTATCCCCCATGGCTATCTCCTGGTCCATGTGACCACTATTCCATATGACCGCAGTCCTATCTCCCTTCATGGTTTTGGGCTTTTGAATGTCGAAATGTATTGGACCTCTTGTCCTCAGGATCCCTGATCCTCCGAATCCTGATATCTCGATTCTCCCAGGCCTTTACCTTTTCGCGATTTCAGGACTTCTATTCCCGAAATGTCTTTGGGCTCTTGTCCTCGAGACCCCCGAAGTTTCGATCCTCGAAACTCTGATATAACGTCATCTAGGAAACTCCTTTCAGGATTTCGTGTTTTGGCTTCTCTCGATGCAAGAATCCTCCTCGTCGTTGCTCCTTCTTACTCCCAACCTCTGATGTGTCAAAGTGACATCAGCTGGCCCCACAATGAAGTTGTCCACCTTTTTGGGGTTTCACACTTCACATTTATGAAATGCGCGAGTCTCCTATCTTCAGGATTCATGAAAAGTTGAATCCCGATAAGCCGATGGACTTTCCTATCGAGACTTTCCCTGAACTCTAGGATTTCTGCCACACATCCCTTTGAAATGGATGGTCCTCATCACTTCCTGATTTCAGGTTTTCAAATGCCGAAATGTATTGGACCTCTTTATCCCCGAAGTTCTGAACTCCGAAATGTCGATGGCTCCCGATCTCTGCCACGTGTCCCAACTGATGGACGACTCAGATCTTTTTTCAGGGTTTTCACCGTGGATATTCCCGATCTCCTGTCCTCGAGACTTCTGAAATCCTGATTTCTGAAATATCGATAAGCCAACTCTTTCAAAACTTCACTCCCCTATTGACGAAGGCTTAACTCCCTCGCAACTCCTATCAGATCTGACGACTGACAGGTATTTGGATCAAGATCCGACTATCCAGATCCGTCCTCCTTGTGCACTCCTCCTACTGCTCCCTAGATGTGAAACCTTTCAATAGTCTAGATCTCTCTGCAATCTGATCGAACAGTAGTTGTGCTCCCTCCTGAGCTTCTACGCTTTCTTTCAAGACTTGGAAGATTTCTCCAAGACTAAAGGCCTTGACCTTTTCCTTTCCTCTGGGAGCTCCACGAATCTGAGTCCTCGCCTATGCTCTCAACGACGTTGTTCCTCCTGAGCTTCTTTTCCTGAATCCTCAAAGGGTTTTGACGTCTGCACTCCTGCAGAGTCTTCGCATACACACAAAGGTGCTATCTATCCTGAGCTTTCCTGTAGCTTCGACCTCCAAGGAAACTCATCCTTTTTCCTTTCTCCCTCAAATGGGGGATTTGGATGCCCTCCTGGCTATCCTTCACTCAAGCAACCTCTTGCTAAGACTTTTAGGGTGTTCAACAACCCTGTGAAGATCCTTCTCCTTGGATTCTTCCTCCAAAATACATAAATCAACATAGTTCTCTTATTGTGCCTATCTACACACTGTCTCAATGCCCTCCTGGCAGAGTTATACAGAACTCACAGTAGAGTTCTTTTGTGCACTCCTTGCACTGGCTCAATGCCCACCTGGGAGAGCTTCACATAAATCCTCAGAGATTATGTCTGCAACTGTGTTCTTCTCCATAGCCTTGCCTTCTGAGGTGTTCAACAACCTCATAGGTCTTCCCTGAATTGATGATTTCAGCTTCTGTGCCTGCCTAGCACGCCTCTGTCTGACTCCGCAGAGTTCAGAAATGCACCCTCTGTGCACGGCTATGAGAAACCGTACCATTTTGTCACACCCTCCTGGTATGAAGCCTCAAAGACCTCTCAAGCCTAAAATCAAACAAAACCCCTTCAAATGCATACCTAACATACATCTACATCATACATTGAACACACAAAGACATTCACACAACACAGACAATATTTGCAAGAAAAACTGCTTCTGTTTGTATTAAAATGGCAAATGCCTGTTTACAATGGTGTTCCTGAGCATGGCCTGTAATAAGGTCTTGACTCCTTCTCTTCAGCCTCTAATCACAGACTCTCTACCTCTTACCAACTCTCTCTCTCTACCAACTCCTTCTCAAAATGAGATCGAAATTGATCTTTTACATGAGGGGGATCTTTGAGCTCTTCCCTCCAATCTACCTACCCTATTCAATTACATTGAATGGGATGTCTAGTCCACAGATCAGATCTAGATCTCATCCTTACAAGCATTAAGGCCTACCTACTCTAATGCATGCACAAAGGCACGAGTCCATGGCTCAACAACCTACAACATTAATTACATTCAAATTCAAAATTGAAGATGAGGGTTGTGCCTCTCTTCAGCCTTGAATTCATGCGCTGACGTGGATGGGTGGTTGGCTTGTTGACGTGGAGAGATGCTCCTGCATCAAATTATCTCTTTTTCAAGGCATTGAGTACTTTTTCTGAGGATTTTCTATGCTATATTAATATTTGGTTCCTAACAAAGGGATAGTTGGGGGGAACTATGCAGGAAATCCTACAACATAGAAGGTGTTACGTGTAGGATTATGGTGGCCTACAGTACATAAGGATGCAAAGGAATATTTTCAAACCTATGATGTATGTCAGAGGGTGGGGAAACCATCTGGAAGCGATGAAATTCCACTTATGCCCCAAGTAACTTTTCATGTTTTTGATAAATGGGTTGTGGATTTCATTGGACCCATTAATCCACTAGCAAGGAGATCAAGAGATAGATACATCATTACTATGACATAATACTTAATCAAGTGGGAAAAAGCAACCCCAGTGAGTACGTGTTACCATCCCTAGGACAATGGTATAGGAGAAGCTTTTAACAAGATTCTAGAAAATGAATTGACAAAGATTTGCAATGTGAATAGGGATGATTGGGATTTGAAGGTACCAATAGTACTATGGGCTTATAGGACTACCGACAAGAAGATTACAGGAAATACACCATTCAGATTGGTGTATGGGAAGGAAGTAGTGGTTCCATTAGATTATTTAGTACCTATTTTGTGCATTGCAACAATCACCAACATGACAAAAGAAGGTGTTGTGTAGGAAAGATTGGATCGGGTGATGGAGCTAGAAGAAGATGGGATTTTAGCAGTATTTCACCATGATGTACGTAAATCAAAGAACAAATCTTGGCATGATAGGCACATAAAGAAGAAAAAATCTAAGGAAGGAGATCTAGTTCTCCTCTATTACAACATATATCTAAACACCCAGGGAAGTTCAAAATGCATTGGTTAGGGCCTTATCAAGTAGAGGCCATTACAAATGGAGGTGTTGTGCAATTGAAAGATCTTGCAGGAAATAATCTCAGAGGATTGGTGAATGGTAGTCGACTGAAGCTGGATCAATATATTCGAACTAACAACTTGAGGTAAAAACAGAGAGAGAATGTATGATTGTACATATTGTATATAGTGGATGTTAGAAGAAAAAGACAAAAATCCATAAAAAAAGGAAATATAAAAAAAAGACAAAGAGATAGAAGAATATTAAAGGTTTTTTGATGTAATAAATTTAGCATTAATAGTGCACCATGGAAAAACCAGTGTTGAAGACACTGCATGCTAGAAAATAGATGACAGACACAAAAAGTGGAGTGTGTAGGAAAATTTGAAAAAGTCACAATTGCCACTACGAAACAGTTGTCAGTACATTGTCCCACTATAAAAGTCAAAAAAAGGGGGAAATGTAGTCATTTGTGTTCATTGTTTTTTCTCTAAGGAGAAGAATGAAGAGCGATGTTTATGAGAGAAAGAGCCATAATTTGTGATAACAAGTGGAGAATTAGAATTCAACAGTCTAAATATTAACAAGATGTCACCACCACGCATTGGAGCGCCAAGCAGGGCTAGGAGAAACACAAGAAGTAGTGCTCAGGTGACACAAACATGGATGCAAGACATTCCCACAGTCGTGGATGTGGATGAGATCCATACGCTGGAATATGAGCCACACACTAGGCAATTTGAGGAGGAATGAAACCCATCGCAGGAGGTCGAGTAACCTGAGGAGGACATAGAGGGGAAAAAACCTGACGCATCTAGGGGAGAAGGGCCATAACAGGGGAAAAGGTCCATGGATTTAGCATAGAAGGGCCTATAGCCATAACAAGAGCATGAAACAGAGAATCAAGGATTATGAGAGGTCGGGGTGTTATCCCCACAAGGGAAGAAGAAGGAGTGAGATGAGAGCAGTGTGCAAGGAATATCATGCAGACAGGCGGAATTGGCAATAACAATGCCAAAAATACCAGAGGTAGTAAAGGAAGACGATGATATGGTGGGAGGAGTAGACACCATGAAATACTTCGATAATGACATGGCTGACACAGTCAAATTCCTATATTTGGAACAACATAAGTATATGGAGAGTAGAGGAGAGAGCCCATTAGGGGTGCCACTATTGGAGCCTGTGTAGTGGATCCTAGGGCTCTACAATACAAGGATTATAAGCTTGCTAGATATATCTCACTTTGGGCATGACAAACACATGAATGGATGTGTGAAGCAATGCCTAGAAAGGGTGCATGGAGGAATTTTGTGGATGGATAGGCTAGTTCCTATCGATGTTGACTTGATCGAAGCCATCACTAGGCTACCCATGGATGGGGATAATCTAGAGAAGTACTTAGAGGATAAAACTAAATAAAAATCCATATCTGACGAAATCAAGGAAAAGTATTGAGCAACGAGACAAAATAGGGGAATTAGGATCAACGACATAAATGATACTGTGATAAGAGTTTTTGCAAGGATGTTAGGGTGAAAGTTAATGCACAAGTGGAGAAAGGAGGAAGTACCAGTAAAAGTGGTAGCATTTGTAGTGTAGTGCGCAAAAGGGAGCTCAATGAGTTGGGCCCCTTATCTAATTAATTCTTTCTTGGATTATTAGAAGGACACACAAGAATGGGGCTCTAAGTTCCATTACTCGTGGAAACTCATCCTCATTGTACTTGTAGGATGGAAAGAATAGACGTATAGTATATTCCTGTAGAGAATAGGAAAGTGTGTCACAGCCTAATAAACATCACTTAGAAGAACAATAGACCAAAAGGAAAAGAAAATAAACAATGATGTATCACTCTATACTTGTCGAAGATCCATAACCATTTAAATGACACATGTAGGATTTCCCCAGAGACTGTCTAGGAGTTTGGACAGATAACATGTTTTCAAGCATCGCGCCACAACATGTGGGTACATGCAAAGAGGGACCCAACCAAGGAGTGGCTACAATTAAGTTACTTCTTGACAATGCACGACATATGATTGAGGTATAGGAGTGGCCCGAGGAATGGAAAGTGGTCGTAATCCCAAGGACAGTGTTAGGAGGAAAGACTCAGACGCAAGATAGAAAGTCCCTGCACAATAGACATGCAGAAACAGTGTGAGAAAAAGAAGAATTCTTCACAAGGCCAAGTGCGGGGAAGAAACCCCATACAAAATAAAATAAGGAGACCGAAGAACTCACAGTGTGGTTCTACATGGTATCCACCACGCACAAAGAAGGAATGAAGAGGAACAACATAATAGCTGTGCACAGAAGAAGTACAGACAAAGACATAGGAAATGCCCATGGAGGAAGAAATTAGGTAGAAAACATGCATGGATACCCAAATTCCAGAGGCATCTGAGCCGTCATATGTCCAAAAGAAGAGGACAAGGGAGCAAGCAAGTGGATCTAGGAAGAAGGCGAAGGCCCATAGAAAATCATTGGAAACATCACTGACAACCAATGATAGCCACAAAAGTTGAAGATTGACTATCATAGGTGTGGGAGAATATAGAGAACCACAAGGATTCGATTATGGAGAAAATACAGGAAGTGAAAACTATGTTGGAGCAGTTGAGGATCGGGGCAGAGAAGTCATCAAAAGACAAACCAAAAAAAACTAACGAAGGAGTGCATGTTGGGGAAACAATCCAAATTACAGCGTAGGGTAGCACCAATTTTATCATAACCCTTGAAATTTTGTTCATCGACAAGGAGGAAACACATAGGCCTCTAAAGGAAATCACGACATTATACTTGGCATTTCCCAAGATCTCGATGAAGGCGCTCTATAAAATACACATTAGCGTCATGTAGGAAATTCAGTGCAGGGAAAGGTATGATGCAGTGAACTTATAGGTAGTGAAGGAGGAAAATATCACACTGAAGGAAGTAATCATCCAAGAAGGGAAAGAGAATAATATAGCACAACAAAGATGGGAAGAGATGGAGAAAAATATTAGCACAGTATTTCGAACCATCCCATATAGTACAGAGACAGAGGGAGTATCTTCTGAAGAGAATATAAGGAAAATAGCATAGGCCTTGGAGAAGTACAAGGTCCAGATAAAAGAGTTGTAGGAGCATGCAATATCCACTACTAATCCAGAGGTTAGAACCCAACGAGAGAAAGATGCAACAACATCTGTAGAAAGCATAGCATAGGTGATTCAAAGAATAATATAGTTGTTGGATAAGAGCTCCCAACTGTGGAAACACTCTTAGAAGATGGGATCTTGTAAGACCTAGAAGGAAGGGAAGATAAATTGCATGCAGCAATGGCAGATCTAAAACAATGAGGGAAGAAAATGTCATTGCCCTAGAAAATCAATACTATGGAAAAAATAAAGAGCCTACAAGAAGACGAGAAAACAATGCAGGCACATAAAATGGAAAGACATACTTAATTGGATCCCCGGCAAGAAAATATGAAGCAGTTGGTCGTGGAGATCGACGTAGCGAAACTGCACATAAAACAAATAGGCTTGGAGGGGGGAGAAATATTGAGACCTTAGTCAAAACGTATATGGTGGAATCCATGACAGAGAAGATAAATTAGGCTAAGGATCAATTCGAGCATATATCAAAGATGTATGAAGCATTGGCATAGGCAGTAAAAGATGCAAGAGTCTATGACTGACTCAGGATGAGACACAATGTCAGTGTTGGGGGCCTGTTGGAACATGCCAATTTTTCAGGAGAATAAAGGAAGTTTTGAAGTAATCAAATCAGTGTTGAACAATAGGAGAGCACGTCGAAAATAGAGGAAAAGAAGGGATGAAAATAGAGGAAAACAAGCAATGAGAAAATCTCTTACAAAGTGGACAAACTGTTGCAGAGAAGTTGGAAAGTGGAAAAGTGTCGACTTGGAGCAACGGTTGGATCGAGGAAAAACCCAGATTAATTCAAGAAGAAAGTAGAAATACCTAATCCCCTTAGGGTTAAGGTTTTTGTAAGGGTTTTTTCCCAGTTTTATATAAGCAGAATGCATTAGAATGAGGAGAGGGTTTTCCCTTTTCTGGTGTGTATTATTGAGGTTGTTGTAGATCATTGAGTTGAGAAAGGGGTCTTGTGGAGATAATTTTGTGATTTGTGGAGATCAAATGTAATGGTGGAATAAATTTATAGTGCACAACACTAGATCTTACAAGAATATGAATAAAGATCCAAAATGACATATCTTTGTGGATGTAGCCCCAACGGGGGTGAACCACGATATATTTGTGTTTTTTGCGAATGTATGCAGTGTTTCTGATTGTTTTTTCTTTAGTAAGTTTATGATGAACATGTTAAATGATAATGGAAATAATATTGCACACAAAGAATAAACTAATGGAATCTACAAAATAGCTCTAAATGAATGAATGTTATAGCTAGTGTTTAGATCAGAATCTTGTGTTATAGTAGATAAATACTTGTCATTGAACACATGAGGATATAATGGTTAATGAAGTCTTATTAGAATATTTGTGACAGTAGTATGGAATAATATCTAATGAGGGGTGTTAAGACCTAATATTGGCTCATTACCCCTTAATTGGGGCATATTACATTAGTAATGTTATTGTATTTATGTCGGCTTTATTCCATTAGTTGTAATTATACCTCCTAGTCTCCTATATATACCAAGGAGACATTTCCATGTGGAATACTCTTGTACTTGGACATTTAAGTGGGGTAAAAGGAGTTTTCCCCCTCGGAGAGGCTTATTATCTAAAATTATCTCTTTTTCAAGGCGTTGAGTACTTTTTCTAAGGTTTTTCTATGCTATATTGATATTTGGTTCTTAACATATGGTATCAGAGCTCAAGCTCTTGGGGTTTCGCTGCTACATCTGAGACACCTTGGAATTTTCACTACAACTTTTTTTCTACAATGTTTCAGAAGGAAAGTCTTGGAGGATATTTAGTAGATGGATCAAGGTACGTTGGGTTAAACTTTAATCTCCTGAGGTCTTATACTTTCGGAGATACAACCTATACAAGATAGGGTTATGGAATCATCCTGAACTGAGTCATTGCGGAATTTTCACTATAAACAATTTTTTGTAACAATTCAGACCCTGAAATCCAGAGGATATTCACACAAATTAGTAAGGTGTATGTGGTAAAAATTTCACCTTCTGTATCATCTTAAATTTGTAGATACACCCTGTGGAAGATAGGGTATCTGACTAGTCCTATTGACTCGTCTCAAGAAGGTGTTCTAGGTAAAACAATCATAACTTCTTCCTAGAGTATCCAAATTGAGTGGGACTAGTTTCATTGGATCATGGACAGTCTGTAGTATTATGGTACGAGTTTCAGAATTTTATATCAATTATTTTCTGCGGGGAACGCTATACAAGTGAGATCTCCTGGAAAGTCCAAAAATCAGCATGTTGTGGGGAAGTAACCATAAATTCCACTTGGCACATCCAATTTTGATCAGACCTGTGGCATTGCAGAGAAGAAATATCATAGAACTACATAAAATAAATTTTCATATTCAGAAGGGTTGAAACTTGGGAGATACTATAGAAGAAAGATTGTCTAGCAGGACCACCTCAAAATCAAGGTTCAAAAGTGATACTTGGCCAACATGCCACCCAAAAAGGGAACTTCTACAACAAATAAGCCTCCAGAAAATCCTACTTGGACTCTTGATGAAGGTGAAGAAATGTGTAGGGACATAAATGATTTAAAAAAGAAGATAGTAACAAAAGATGAACTACAAGAGATGGAAGCTAAGTTGGAGGCAAATATGAATGGTTTAAAGGAGGAGATCATGGAAGTATTGAAAAATTTTGTAACAGAGAAGACACCTGAAAGTGAAAATGCATCCCATGAAATTCATGATGAGGAAACAAGGAAGGTGAATCAAGAATGGAGAAACTCCAACTTTGGGTTGAAGACCAACTACATTCCTAAGATCAATATGAGGAAGTTTTATGGCAAGGACCCAATCACATGGATACTTCAGATGGAGCAATTCTTTGATCTACATAATGTGCCACATACACAAAAGGTACGAATTGCTTCTTTATATTTAGAACCTAATCAATTTGTATGGTATTGATGGCTTTGTTCTCGCAAATCACTCATCACTTGGACAATTTTTAGGGAAGAAGTGACAGCACACTATGAGGATACAAGGAGAAATACCTTCTTTAGCCAATTGATAAATCTCAAGCAAAAGGGTTAAGTTACCGAGCACATTGAGAAATTCCAAAGATTGAATATAAAGGTAACCGATATTCTAGATGATCACTTGATTGATGTATTCATAGGAACTTTAAAGGATAACATTCAACACGAGGTTCTCCTTTGGAAACCCAAATCATTGGAGAATGCATTTAAGGTGGCAAGAAATGTTGAAAGTAAATATATGGCTATGTCTACTAGAAGGACCAATGCTAACATCTATAGAGAGAATAATGTTCCTTCTTCTAAAACACCTCAACTTTGACACCTCAACAATTGGAGGAAATAAAAGCAAAAGTTTTATGCTTTAATTGTGACAACAAGTATAGTAAGGGACATAAGTGTGGTGAGAAGAAATTATTCTACGTAGACTATGAAGAGGAAGAAGAACAAGAACAATAACCATCTCAAGATGAAAATGTAGAAGCAATTTCGTGTGGAGTTGACTTCCACGATATCGTGTAATGCATTGGCTGGAATTAGCACTCCTCAAACCCTCAAGATCGAAGGATACATCAAAAACAAAAAGGTAATAGTCCTAATTGATTCTGGAAATACTCATAATTTCATTCACTATAAATTAGCCAAATCTCTCAATTGCTTTGTATATCTAGCGCCAGAGTTTCAAGTAATGATTGCAGATGGAGGAACTATCAATTTCTCAGGAAAATGAAATAAGATCAATCTTACTATGGGGGAATATGTAATGAATAGTCCAATGATTTCTATACCCA
>ML794260.1:157925-170231 GCA_009831015.1 Picea engelmannii
ACCACCCTCCTTCCATCACTTCTTCTCTAAAAGAAAAATCTAAGGTTCAAGTAGTGGAAGATCACATCGAGAATCAACAACAAGTTCTCCAAATCTTAAAGGACAACCTGACCATGGCATAGAATCGCATGAAACAACAAGAAAATCAACATCGTAGTGAAAGAAGCTTTGAAGTAGGGGACTGGGTGTTTTTAAGACTACAACCATACAAACAAATGTCCCTCAAGCAAGCCAAGAAGGATAATAAATTATCACCAGAGTACTATGGCCCTTATAAGGTGTTGCAAAACATTGGTACTATGGCATACAAATTGGAGTTGCATGCATCTTCATGAGTACACCCAATTTTCCATGTTTCATGCTTAAAGAAGGTTATAGGCGACAAGATCCCAATTCAAACTATATTGCCAGAACTTGACGAGGAAGGAAAAATCATATTGGATACTGAAGCCATCACTAACAAAAGAATTCACGCCGAGGAATAGATCCATTTCAGAGTATCTCATTAAATGGAGGAAACTATCGGCTGAAGATTCCACTTGGGAAGATGAGTCTTTTATACAGAAGCATCCAGAGTTACTCAAGCATTGTGGAAAACACTTGTCTCAATGGGAGGGGCATGTTAATCCCTAATATTGGCTCATTACCCCTTAATTGGGGCATATTACATTAGTAATGTTATTTTATTTATGTCGGCTTTATTCCATTAGTTGTAATTATACCTCCTAGTCTCCTATATATACCAATGAGACATTTTCATTTTGAATCATCTTGTACCTGAACATTTAACTGGGGTAAAAGGAGGTTTCCCCCTTGAAGAGGCTTATTATCTGAAACTATCTCTTTTTCAAGGCGTTGTGTACTTTCTCTAAGGTTTTTCTATGCTATATTTATATTTGGTTCTTAACAAGGGGTTGAGGGCTAAAAACATGTAGATCGAATTCCTTTGAGAGAGAAACACATCACAACCTAGGGTTGTAGACATTTGAGTCCTGTGGCCACCCATAGAATCCATCTCAGGTGAGACTGTGTAGTGCACTATGTGCACTACTTTTCATTCTGGTATCTATAAGGGCCTATGGTCGAAAGGTTTGTTTTTAATCCTATTGTTATTACTTGGGTTTTACCATAGTAAACCAACATTCCTTGTTAGAAACAGGTCATCCAATATCAAAGGGAAACTACTCCTAGGCTCATAAAAATAACTATTTGGAATATCCCACCCTGGGTGCCTGCTTAATCCCATGCAAACCTTTCTTCAATCTGCAGACATGAGACTCCTTCTCATGTATCTTATGGTTTCTCTATGTGAAATTCTTCTAACTACTAGAGAAGGTGTCTCATCATAATATTCTCCCTCTTGCTAGGAGAATAATCTCTCCACAAATCATGCTTTTCACATCTTTATGTTGCCATCAATAGCATGTTGATCTTGTAGATTAATTTGGAAGTCAACACTGACTTCCCTTCTGGTATCAAGAAACAAATCCATATCCTGGTCCTTCTGAATGGCTTCCTCCTCTATCAATTAAACAAGGGAATCTTCTAGGAGGTCTCATATCTCCTCGAAGCCTTTTAAGCTTTGATATAGTCTCTTTAACTCATGGCACTTGTTTTTCAGTCCTGGAAGATATCTCTCTCCCCATATGAATTTGAGGAATAATTTATGAATGAAAGTCTCTAATCCATTGACTCTCTCTAAGATCAGGGTCACTTTGAGTTTCCATGCTCCCTATGAATCTTGACTCCCTTTGAGTCTATATATATTTGAGGCCATATGCTCCCTCTGTGTGTAATTATTTCCTCTGAAGTCTCCTATGAATGGTCCTAGGGAGGTTTCTCATCCCTACTGGATCATGAGGGTTGACTCCCTATGAACTCTAGTTCCTTATGAGATGGTACTTGGTGGGGCCACCTGCCTCGCCACTATTGGAGCCATCATCTCCTCATGATATGTCTCATTAATGTTATATGTCTTTTCATCTTGCAAAGTGTCACATGACCATGTTGGTTTCTTCTTAGTTACTACAACGATTATGAGCAGGCCCCTTTGACTCCTTACAATCAATCTCCATATGATATACTTTGTATCTCACAAAAGTACCCTTCTTTCCAGAAGGTTTTATCTTCTTCCTCTTTTTCTTTGGTACATGGATGTATACGGTCATGTATACAAATTCTTATCTAGAAATTTTGCTCCATGTCTCCAACTAGAGACCATCTAATATGTTTCCTCTTGTAACCATCACTATGGCTCCACTTAGAGTTATCACCTCGGACCTTCTAGAAACAAGAAACAAGAAAAAATATCCCCATGCTAACCTCCATGCAATTTACAAGATAACCTGCCCAAGACAAGAGAAACAAGAGAAAAAAATATAATAGAATTTTCATATGAACATATCTATGTTAAGAAGAATAAAAAATAATTTCATGGTATATCATTACCAAGGTGAACTTCTTAGAAGAAAAACAAGGATATCTCTTAGAGGAGATGTTAGTTCATCTTGAAAAAAAGTACAATAAGTATTTATATCAATAGTACTCAAATGCTACCAAGTATTCATTGTATCTAGTAGTAATAGAACCTTCCAAGGATTAGTTTCACAACTATAGTGTTTACTTGTAATGTAGCAATTATCAAACCTCATATGTGCAAATTGGAAACTTATCAATTTAATCAATCAGACATTGAACTTTCAATATTATATTCAAGAACGAGTGTTGTTTTTCTTTCGAGTCTCCTTCACTCAAGATGACAAGTATTCTCTTCAACCTATCCCTTGTACTAAGATAACATTCTTTCTTGACAAAAATATGAGTTAGAGAATATAATGAAAATAAAATCTAAAATCTCAACCTTAATCAATCTAATACTTTGACTAAAGTCAGCTTATAACTTTAACTTTGACCATAATCTAGTATGATAATAGTAAGATCATAATAATTCCATAACAAATAGAGGCATATAAAAAAATCAAACCTGGAGCCTGTTTCTCCTTTGGATGTGTTGGATGTGAGATCCCTCTCGATCTATGATTTTTTCTTGGAAAAAATATCCCTTCTCTTGCAAACAATCTCAAGTTAGTGATAGATTTCAAACATATACAAGTACATACCTCCGTCAACAATGAAAAATAGTGGTAGGAAATGACATCGTCTAAAAACAACGATAAGTAATGATGAACCCAAAAAAATCAAAGTGCTCCAACTTGCAATATCAATATAGCTGGAGATGCACTAGGGTAAGAATAATTTTAGCATCTTTTCAATGAATTCCTCAATGAGTTATCATAAAATTTACTAGAACAGAGGAAATACAACTGGTACTGCAACTGGGGTTGCAAATGGCACTAAAATTGGTGTTGTAAGTGGAATTAAGACTGGCATGAAGCAATTAGAAATAAGTAACTGGCATTAAGTAACTGACACTGCAACTGGTACTACATACCCAGGGTTTTATGAGGAAACCCTAATTTTTTAATTTTTTAATTTTGGATATATGATACGGGGGAAATATGCACCCTACTAAGGAGACCTTCTTGATGGGTTCAGTAAGTGCTCAACAAGCTTGATAAAGGGAGAAATTGAGGATATTCCTTCCAACGATTAGACTGTTATGATGGAAACCATCTCTGAAACCATGTTAAAATTTGGTATGCTCACTTAACCATAGACAATATCACATCATTGTAACCCAACCATAGGCATTGAGTATTCCACCCCCAAGCACACCAACATTTTCTTAGATAGAATGATTCTGGCAAGTCCAAACTAGAACCAACTGATAAACCCTAACCAAAAAAACCATTGTTGCAGCAACAACACAATACCAAGAGAATGCACCTCTATTAATAGAAGAATACCTTTACAAAGAGAAGCACAAAATGGATATACTGGAAAGACTAAGATTATAACATGGAAACTGTTCCACCACTCTCTCTAGACTTGGGCCTCCTTCTGCTACAACTGCAGTTGGTGCTCCTCAGACTTGCGCCCTCCTTTTGCTGCAACTACAACTACTACAACTACTACTCAGAATTGCACCCTCCTTCTACCAAGTGAGAGAGTATCTAAATGAGGAGCACCTAGCCTCTATTTATACTATTCTTCCAAGGTGTCTTTTCATGTGGGGCCGACCTCACTTTCTAGATACTTTTCATAGTTTAATATTATTCTCTTTGGGATGAATTCTCATGTAGGATTTTCACATATTTGTTTAATGGTTCTCTTACTTCCGGAATATTCTATTCTGAGTACAAAGGTTATACTTGGAGGTTAATACTTCTCCCATCTACCAAAACATCAAAAAATTCATTGTAAAAGTACCTTGAATAATCCCTCAAAGTTAACAGATTGTTTTGTTTCCAGGTTTTCATTTCCACTAACGCATCATGAGAGACCATCATTAGCTTGCACTCACCCATGTACAAAATCATCAAAATATGCATTGATGTGTTATGTGATCCTTCTATCTTTCGATGTATGAATTTCTCCTTCCAACTATTGAAAAACAATATTCAACTTATTATACTAAGAGATCTTAAATTGAAGGTTATAGGAGATTTTTGAGTTTTACATTTCATCTTCTCGTCATTTCTTCATTATCTAAAATCCATCCATAATCCGAACGTGTGCATTGATTCAAACTCATGGATTATTCTATTCATTTTCATGTTGATTTTCATGACGTTCATGTAGGTTTCTCCCTTTATAAAACAATGTAAATTCATGTTTCCTAGGAATATCCTTGTCACAGTATTTTTATGTGGAACTAGTTCTTATAAGAATAGAGATAAAAAATTGTTTTTGTTTATTGTTTTTGGGAGTTACGTTTGAGAACATATTTCTTTACATCCATTTATATTATATTTATTTCTTGAAATTTCATATAAAATAGAAAATAGTGGAAATTGAAACACTTTGAAATTCATTCATTCATCAATATAAAATGTAGAAACAATGAGATTGATAAAAAAACATGCGATGAAATGTGTGTGTGTGTGTGTGTATTAAACATCATCTAAATTGTATATATTTTACAAAATGGCACATCATTCCCAATATACAAAGTGATAGTAAGTTCCCTAACATAAAAAACAACCATATGGTAGCATATATAAAAAAATGGAATTCATTGGTCACCCATTGACCATTGCAACCCTCTCCACCCTGAGGAGCATCCTAGAAATAGATACTTCTTCTCTTGCTTGAAGAAGAACCTAAATTGGTTTTTCTCCTTGGTGTGGTTCGTCGCTCCGAAGACTGTGCAAAGAAAAACATTTTTATAATTTTTTTCCACAATGAATTAAAAGACTTAAAAAATGATTCTTTGTAATTCAACACAAGACAACTCACTATAGATGGTATTGACAATCATGAGGGTATTACTATCCTCAGTGAACCTAATCTCTCAATGATGCCACCCTGCATCAATTACAATGATCAAATCATAAAATTTAAACAAATATGCATAAAATCAATTCCATTCATGATACACAAAAATTTATCATCAACACATTATATCACCGTGAATATCTTAGGCATCGATGGAGAGTCACTCATAGGTGGATAACTCAGCTGTAAAACCTGATCCAAGGTCAAATATACCATGGAAGCCTTGGTGGATGTCATATATTCAAATGGTGGTGGGGATGGGTAGCATACAGGTGCATCCACTGCGGATGAATGTGATCAAAGAGGTGCTGCAAGTGGGTGGCATGGGGATGCAACCATTGATGATGCATTGAATATGAAATATGGTGAGGCTGGGTGGTGATGACCCCCCACAATTTATACATGTGATGGAATAATGCTTGGCCTGGAAACAGATAACCCAAAATCCATGGCCATGTACCCAAGGAATGGAGAAGAGATGTAACTGGTGAAAATATCGACAACGTGCATAAATATTAATAATATTGTTATTAGGACCAAACAATACAATTAAACAACATAAATACAAGAAATGTGATATTTAAACAAGATTTAACTCAACACATAATACATGTGAAGCGGGTGACTTTTCCATCTCAGGTGGACATTGCTCGACATTGCGTGGTCCGACAACCTATAGAAACAGAAGAACATTTTAAATTTGAGGATGCCAAAAAATAAAGGAATCACTATGATGAATTTATCAAATGTGACACATACCTGTGTATGTGGTACATCGAATTAGCGGGCTTATTATACCACTACATCAATATTGGAGACAGAGACTGATGCATCTATTGACGTAGAGGGTCTACTATACATGTGTAGCAATTGTAAAACATCATACAACAAAATATCGAAATAAATACACAAAATAGTATATAAATATATAACAATAAATAAAATAGATATGGTTAATATACTAACCTCCTCCATGATTCTCTAGTGTCCAGCGGCCTCCATAGGTCCCTAGAAAGTTTTCCCACAAATCGAGAATCTATGAGGCTCACATGAATGCCTCCTCTATCCATGTTCCCTCTCCTTGCCGCACTTTTCTCTATGGGTTGAAGGTTTGACCCCTCTATCAATGTCACCAATAGACACCTCCTACCGAGATAGTGCAATAAAACTACCATGTTTCATTAGACTCCAAGTTAAGGCTGATAGACCTATATGTGCCTGTTGCAAGCCCTCTACAACGAGAGGATGTTGGGAATGGGGGTTAGGGCTTTTCCTAGGGCGGCGATGACCTAACATGGGAACATTCCTACCACACTCATAGTCCTGTGCATACCATCAACCCACCCCATGGAAATCACTAATGTTGAAGTAGTTCACAAAGTTACCCTAAATTATTTCTTCCCATAATTTTGTAAAAAAATATAAAGGAACCTCCCTATTATTGCAGGGAGGTTTATTAAATACCATGAGCCACCTATCCATCCAATTTTGAATAAAATTTTGGTGGATGCACCAGTCCATACAAATGTGTTTCTTATTCATAGGCGGTTGGTGTCTACTTCGAAGATCAATAAAAAGAGACACCAGATCTTGTTTTCAAATAGCTAAGTCTCTAACTTGGTTTCTATCGAGTCTAGTCTTATAGAACTCGAACATCATATACCTGTATTCTTAAATAGTAGTTAATTACCCTTGGGCACTTGCAATGGAGGATACAATGGTGTCCAATGAAGTGGGCAAGGAAAACTGACTAGGTTCCCTTGTGCTCCATAATTCATGCATAAGTGATCGCAATATAGCCAACTGACCCTCATCAATCTAATTTTTTATGTTTGGTGGTCATGGTGGGTTGCAACTTAATAAGGCATGGCATATAAATTGAGTCGATTTTTTTAACTAAAATAGAAAATTACAGAAAACATCAATACATATTTTAAGAAATTAAAAAAACAAAAAAATAATCATGTTTCTTGTAAATTCTCTATAGTTATTTTTAAAGGGGAAATGTTAGGCAACATAAGACTCATCTCTCTCTGAATTTCATATATGATATTTCTCTAGAATATTAGAGTTTTCTATAATCTCCATTCTTTTAGAGTATCTTAAATTAATTGAATAAAATAAAAACAACTAGAGTGGAAGGAAAAGAAGAGAAATCAAGCATACCTGGCTTGACTTGGAAACACTTGCAAGATCTTGTCTTTTCTTGTTTCTCTACTTCACCTCTGTATTTTCTCAATGAAGGGACAAACATGAGGCGTGATCTCTGGAAATGGGCACAAATCATGCCTGTGGTCCCTTATAAAAGGGAATGGGAGAGGAACACACATGCATTCTTAGGAACGCACACGTGTTCTTAATAATACACACACCTTCCTTCCAACATCCCTATGTGGCATGCTGAGTGGAGGTTCAGAATTTTCCAATCCTATAGCATCAGGAACATGTGCGTGTTCCTAAAAACACACATGCGTTCCCATGATTTTGTCTTCCTACTGACCCCCTTGCCACTTCTTCGTCCACCAACTTCATGCCCTCACTTGCAAATATTTCTTCAAGTTTTGTACTATAAAAAAAATTGCATCTACATAAACTTGATACCTCAGGATGCATGATAGATTCAGAGTTAAGATTAATGAACTCTAGTGGTTAAAAGAATTGAATGGTAAGTTCAGTATGAGAGAGATATTCAATTTTATCTGTGCTCAACATGAAGTTTATATGTGACATTATATATATATATATATATATATATATATAACCAACTTAGTTTCATCTTAACTCACTTTCTATCATGCTTCGAAAGACATCAAATCCTTAAAGATGCAAACATTTATTCAAAAAAAAATTCATCTTTAGAAATTCAATACTTAACACATCATAGAGACAAAGTTATAGGTTTAGGGTTAACTCTAATTGGATAGTTAAAATATGTGAACGTAATTTTTTCTTTGGTTTTCTCATATGAGTGAATACTTGCCAAAGGGAAAATATCCATCAATGGCGGTAGGCCCAATTGTTTTGTTCTACAAATAATGAAATAATGGGGCGAATAATCTTCTATTTAACGTTGTTTAGATCCCAAGTTAAACTTCCTCTTAAATAAATCATTAGTTAAGAGTGATAACAATAATCTGATAGGGATGAAATTTGACTCATAGATGGTTTATTATTGAATAATTTATCTAAAAAAATATCAATAATTATTATTATTCTTTGTTAAAAATTTCAAAACAAGTAATATAGTGATGACAGCATAGATTCGGAGTTGAGATATATACTAGCACAACGGCAAAGTGGTTGAATTGATGGACAGCTGAAATGCACATAGAGTTGATTAACTGATTAAGTAAACAAGTTAACTAATGCATTCAAAAGTACAAGGAAGTTATGAAGAGTAAATCACATTCATTGATTTCGGAGGACGACTTAGAATATTCTAGCATTTTCAATTGTTAGCCATCAGATTAGAATTTTAGATTAAAAGGTGATTAATTGTGCCCATCTCCAATAGGTATACGCCTTTCGACGTAATAACTTATAAGAAATTTTTTTGTTATTAATATTTTTTAAATGTCACATATCAACTCCATATTAAGCATTGAATGAATTAAGAATCTCCTTTATTCTAAAAAGTACAAAATACCTATCAACTAAATACAATTTTTTTACTATAAGTTGTTTTTATTTAAAATACATATTAAAATATTTTATTTATAAGAGATTGAATTTGTTTTTATTAATAACTTTTTAAATGTCATGTAGCAAATCCATTGAACATATGACATGTGTCCAACTCCATATTCAACGTGGAATGAATTGTGAATTGTAAAAAGCACCTTTTGACCCAAATACCCAGTGACACATAGTCCAACCAAATCAAATCTCCTCAGCAGATCAACCGAGATCTGCCTCCAAATAACACACACGGTAATAATCATAATTAGTCACTATAAATTAGTCAAAGCTCTCAACTGCTTTGTATATCCAGCGCCAGAGTTTCAAGTAATGATTGCATATGGAGGAACTATAAATTTCTCAGGAAAATGCAATAAGATAAATGTTACTATGGGGGAATATGTAATGAATAGTCCAATCATTGCTATACCCATGGGTGGTGCAGATGTTGTACTAAGAATCCAATTGTTACAATCATTAGGAACAATGGCTTTTAATTTTCAAGAACTTTTCATGAAATTTTCATTGGAAGGAAAATAAATTGAGTTAAGAGGTATCACAGGGAAACCCGGTAAGGTGATAAGCTCTAATGGCATGACAAAATTATTGAAAAAGGGTAATCAAGGCATTATTGCACAACTATGCTCACTAGATGTTCAAACATCTAAGCCATCTATTCGTCAAGACCTCCAAGGGATCATTGATAAGAATTCCAAAGTATTTGAAGATATTCCCAAAGGTCTTCCACCCACTCGAAATCATGATCATGAAATTCACCTAATTACTGGGAGTGTTCCTCCTAACATCAGACCATACAGATACCCTTACGCCTAGAAGAGTGAAATTGAGCGCATGGTTGAAGAAATGTTAGAGGCTGGCATTATTAGACCTATTCAAAGTTCTTACTCTGCACCAGTGGTAATGGTATTCAAGAAAGATAGCTCATGGCTTATGTGTCCAGATGATAGAGAGCTCAACAAGATCACTAATAAAGATAAGTTTCCCATTCCCATCATTGATGAATTGTTAGATGAACTACATGGAGGAATCGATTTCACAAAATTAGATCTTTGTTCAAGGTATCATCAGATAAAAATGAAGGAAGAAGATATACCAAAAACAACATTCCGAACTCATGAAGGCCATTATGAATTTTTGGTCATGCCTTTTGGCCTTACAAATGCACCTTCCACATTTCAAGGGTTGATGAATTCCATTTTGAAGCCCTTCCTTCGAAAATTTGTGTTAGTATTTTTTGATGATATACTAATCTATAGCAAGTCTTGGGAGGATCATGTGCAACATGTTGACAAGGTGCTACAACTACTAAAGGAGCAACAACTATATGCCAGACCATCCAAATGTTTCTTTGTAGTAAAGGAGGTAGAGTATTTGGGTCATATTGTATCTCGTGAAGGTGTCAATGTAGACCCTAACAAGATTAAGGCCATGATGGACTGGCCGATTCCCAAAACATTGAAGAATCTTAGAGGATTTTTGGGTTTGACAGGTTACTACCACAAGTTTGTTTGGAACTATGGAAGAATAGCAGCACCTTTACCGACACTAACTAAGAAGGATGCATTTTCATGGAATCTAGAGGCAACTAAAGCTTTTGAAAAAATTAAAGAGGTGATGTGCAAAGCTCATATCTTGACCACTCTAGACTTCACAAACACATTTATTGTGGAATGTGATGCCTCGGGAAATGGAATTTGTGTTGTCCTAATGCAACAAGGAAGGCCCCTAGCTTTTGAAAGTCGACCACTCAAGGGAAAGGACTTACACAAACCCATTTATGAGAAGGAAATGTTGGCAATACTACATGCATTGAAGAAATGACATCCTTACCTAATAGGTAGGGACTTCAAGGTCAAAACAAATCATGATAGTCTTAAATACTTCTTGGAACAAAGACTCTTCAGAAGAACAACAAAAATGGGTAACCAAGATATTGGGTTATGATTTTGAAATTGTCTATAAAAAGGGGAAGCAAAATATTGTGGTAGATGCACTCTGAAGAAAGGATGAAGATGTTGAGGCCTTTCTCTGTGTTATCTTGATCATCCAACCTGATTGGATAATAGAAGCAATGGATGAATGGAAGAATGACGAAAAAGTGTGGACTCTCATTCAAAGGTTGCAGCAGGATTCCAGTGCATCATATACATTTAAATGGAAAAATGATTTACTATGGTACAAAGATTGCTTATATTTATGTAAGAACTCCCAAGTCAAGCAAAAGGTACTATTGGAATTGCACACCTCTCCAATAGGAGGGCACCTGGGATTTTTGAAAACCTACCATAGAGTCAAGAAGGATTTTATTTGGGATGGCCTTAAAAATGATGTTCAGAGGTTTGTGGCAGAATGATTGGTTTTCCAACAAAATAAGGTCGAAACAATTAAGACCCCGGGTCTTTTACAACCATTATCCATCCCAAGTCAGCGTTGGGAGGAGGTTTCCATGGATTTCATCATAGGGTTACCGAAGTCTGAAGGAAAGAGTGTTATCATGGTGATTGTTGATAGACTAACCAAGTACGCACACTTTTGTGCACTCTCTCATCCCTTCAAAGCTAGTACATTTGCCATCGCATTCATGGATACAATTCAAAAGCTACATGGCAGTCCAAAGAGTATTGTAAGTGACAAAGATCACATCTTCACTAGACATTTTTGGACATAATTATTTTCTTGTTTGGGTACTCAATTGGCTCATAGCTCATCCTATCATCCTCAATCTGATGGGAAAACTGAGACAGTGAGCAAATGTCTAGAAGGATTCCTTCATTGCTTTGTCTTTGATAAACAAACACAATGGTTCAAATGGTTACCCTTGGCATAATGGTGGTATAACACTTCCTTTCATACTGCAACAAATATGACACCATTTATGGAACTTTATGGATACCACCCTCCTTCCATCACTTCTTCTCTAAAATAAAAATCTAAGGTTCAAGAAGTGGAAGATCACATCGAGAATCAACAACAAGTTCTCCATATCTTAAAGGACAACCTGACCATGGCACAAAATCGCATGAAACAACAAGCAGATCAACATTGTAGTGAAAAAAGTTTTGAAGTAGGGGATTGGGAATTTTTAAGACTAACACCATACAAACAAATGTCCCTCAAGCAAGCCAAGAAGGATAATAAATTATCACCAAAGTACTATGGCCCTTATAAGGTGTTGCAAAAGATTGGTACTATGGCATACAAATTGGAGTT
>ML794260.1:178734-200931 GCA_009831015.1 Picea engelmannii
AATCTTCTATTTAACGTTGTTTAGATCCCAAGTTAAACTTCCTCTTAAATAAATCATTAGTTAAGAGTGATAACAATAATCTGATAGGGATGAAATTTGACTCATAGATGGTTTATTATTGAACAATTTATCTAAAAAAATATTAATAATCATTATTATTCTTTGTTAAAAATGTCAAAACAAGTAATATAGTGATGAAAACATAGATTTAGAGTTGAGATATATACTAGCACAGCTGTAAAGTGGTTGAATTGAAACACATTGAAACGCACATAGAGCTGAGAAAATTCAAAAGTTAATCTTAAAACACACTGAAACGCACATAGCGCTGAGAAAATTCAAAAGTTAATCTTAAATGTGGTAATTCCAAAGGTTAATCAGTTAAACGTGGCAATCATATGGTGGTACAGTAATTTCTTAATATGATTAGGTAAATGTTAAAAAGTAAACATGTTAACTAATGCATTCAAAAGCACAAGGAAGTTATGAAGAGTAAATCACATTCATTGATTTCTGAGGACGACTTAGAATGCGTTTTCAATTGTTAGCCATCAGATTAGAATTTTAGATTAAAAGGTGATTAATTGTGCCCATCTCCAATAGGTATACGCCTTTCTGCGTAATAACTTATAAGAAATTTTTTTCTTATTAATATTTTTTAAATGTCACATATCAACTCCATATTAAGCATTGAATGAATTAAGAATCTCCCTTATTCTAAAAATTACAAAATACCTATCAACTAAATACAATTTTTTTACTATAAGTTTTTTTTTATTTAAAATACATATTAAAATATTTTATTTATAAAAGATTGAATTTTTTTTTTATTAATAATTTTTTAAATGTCATGTATCAAGTCCATTGAACACATAACATGTGTTCAACTCCATATTCAACGGGGAATGAATTGTGAATTGTAAAAAGCACCTTTTGACCCAAATACCCAATGACACGTAGTCCAACCAAATCAAATCTCCCTCGGCAGATCAATCCAGATCTGCCTCCAAATAACACACACGGTAGGCCCTCACAGTAACCCTTTCAGACCAAGTCACGAGGTCTGTCGTTGACACACGGATTGCACACACACCGCAATATATGTATATAATCTCTAACGGCCTTTCCATTTCATTACGTTGCCGTCTATTCGACAGCCCTGTGGAACTTTGAAGCATAGTTACAAGGTTCAAACCTGACAATGTATGACGTAGGTGAAATGTCAGCGATTACCAGAGCATACGTCGTACTCGTTAGTAGATTCGGTTGTCTTAGGAACGCACATATCTGTGTCACTTATGCTTCTTCAATAATTTAGGCACTTTATAGAAACATTTAAGGATGTCCACATATAAAAGGCACCGTGTTTGAGTTACCATGGACGATTCCATTATTAATTGGGTAGATGTTTGAACGGCTGAATAGATATAGCCCTCACGTCTTGGAAGTTACAGAAATTTCTTCATCAATTTTATTTCATTAAATTTTTTATATATTATTCATAAATTTGTTTTCCTTAAATAAATTTAATTATAAATTTAAATTTTTCATGTTATTGAAAAAATGTCTTTTGATTCTCTTATATCTTGTTATATGTGACTTTACTATCTAAAGAAAAAATGTAGAAAGAAAAACAATACCAATAGAACATGCCTCTACTAATATAAGAGTACCTTTACCAAGAGAACCACACAAGAGAGATACCAGAAAGAATGATATTACACCACGA
Organism: Picea engelmannii; assembly: GCA_009831015.1. NCBI lineage: Eukaryota > Viridiplantae > Streptophyta > Pinopsida > Pinales > Pinaceae > Picea > Picea engelmannii. The sequence goes on from ML794260.1 coordinate 180,464, forward strand.
TAATTTATGCACCACCCTCTCCATACTTTTGCCTTCTTCTGCTGCAACTACAGAAATTGCTCCTAAGCCTTGTTCCCTCCTTCTGCTAATATAGTTGCTTCTCCTCAAACTTGCACCCTCCTTTTGTTGAGTGAGAGAGAGTATAAATGAGGAGCACCTAGCCTCTATTTATACTAGTCTACTAAGGTATCTTTTCATGTGGGCTCGATCTCACTTTCTCGATCCTTTTAATACTTTATTATGATTATTCTCTTTGGGTTGATTTATATTCTAGGGTTTTCACATGTATATTTAATGGTTCTCTTACTTCTAAAATATTCTATTCTAAGTACAAAGGTTACACTTTGAGGTTAATACCTCCCGCAACTACCAAAACATCAACACTCTATCTTAATTAGGGAGGTATTAACTAAGATTTTCTGCATGTAATGGTCTCAATCACATCCATCCATGTCACATGGCATGGGAAAGACTCATGTGGTATTGTAGACTAGTCTACAGGTAGAATCACCATATCCACATAGGCTATCTCATGATCAAACATATCATGTCTCAAGTATCACCATCATGGCCACACAAGCTCTGTCATAGTCACACAGACAAACTATCTAATGGTCATGCCACAATCATTCATCCAACATAACTCAAATCCCACTACTTGGCATAGAAATCATGATGGTACTTTCTTCTAGTCCATAATAACTAGGAACTAGATCTACAGTCATAGAAAAATCCATCTAATATAGACCTAGGTAACGGGGTGAGTAAGTCTCATATGGAGTCATACCATCTCACACAGACATATTTCTCTCATGAATAACTCATCAAGGGGATAATTCTCATGGTATCTCGCAGGCTACGCCCTCAAATGAATAATTCCCACTAGTTGGCACACCAGTGTAACATGCATATGAGACCATTTCACTGGAGTAGTAATATAACAACATACTAGACTATTTCACTAGAGTAGCTATGTCTCAGCATACCAAAATATTTCATTGGAGTAGCTATGCCTCAGTGCACCATTCTATTTCACTGGAGTAGCTATGTCTCAGCATACCAAAATATTTCATTGGAGTAGCTATGCCTCAGTGCACCATTCTATTTCACTGGAGTAGCTATGCATACCAGACGATTTTAGTGGAGTATAAATATATCAGCGTACCAGACTATACGATGCTTCTATCTGGAGTCACATATGTAACACATCATACCCTACCACAAGGGTATTTCCTTCCAGACCACACCAATCTTGTCCCTAAAGTACTCAAACTTCACCCATGACAGAGGCTTGATCAACACATCAGCGACTTGATGAGTTGTAGCCACATATTGGAGCTTCACCCCTCCTCTCTGCACCATATCCCTCATGTAGTGATACTTGATCTCGACATGTTTTTTTCAAGGACCAGCCGAGATTAAGTCAAGAAGAAAGTAGACAGACCTAATCCAATTAGGGTTAGAATTTTTGTAAGGGATTTGTCCCAGTTTTGTATAAGTAGAATGTATTAGGACGAGGAGAAGGTTGTCCTTTTTGTGGGGTGTATTATTGAGGTTGTAGTAGACCCTTGAATTAAGTAAGGGGTATTTTGGAGAGTCTTTTTCTATCTGTAGAGATCGAATGTAATGGTGGAAGAAATGTACAGTATGCAACACTAGATCTTACAAGGATATGAATAAAAAGCCAAAGCAACAAATCTTTGTGGGCGTAGCACCAAGGTAGAGTGAACCATGATATATATGTGTTTTGTGCGAATGTATGTAGTTCTTTTTATTATATTTTCTTTAGTAATTTTATGATGAACATGTTTAATGATAAAGGAAATAGCACTACTAACTAAGAATAAACTAATGGAATCTGTAGAATAACTCTGAATGAATGAATGTTATAGCTAGTGTTTGGATCATAATCTTGTCTTACAATTGATAAATACTTCTCATTGAACACATGCATATATAATGGTTAATGAATCACTATTAGAATAGTTGTGATAGTGGTATGGAATAAGATATAATGAGGGTTTGAGGGATAACAATGAGTAGATACAATGCCTCTGAGAGAGAAACGCATCCCATCCAAGGGTTGAAGACATATAAGCCATACAACCACCAATAGAAGCCATATTGGGTGAGATTGTGCAATACACTCTATGTGATGTGTTTCCTTCTAGTATCCAGAAGGGTCGATGGTCGAAAGGGTTGTTGGGAATCCTGTAGTTAGAACCTGGGTCAACCTATAGTAAACCAACAATGGTTCCATTGTCGGTTGGAACTCGAAATATTAGATCAGGGGGGATGTATCACACAGTATAGAACGGGGGCTTAAGAAATGGGATGGTTTTAGGTTGGAACCCTAGGAAAGCGAATATTGAAACATGGTTTAAAGTCTACAAACTAGATTTTTCCCACAAAGATAATAGAAGCTCTAGGTTTAATCCAAAACAATATTTGGAAAGATTTGTATTCAGTGAAATATATGAGAGATTCTTTAGTGAGTTCCCTACACTATTGCAGCAGTGGATAACATGGTTGAAAGATACTCATCCAATGAATAGACTTATATCATTAGAGTGGATAGAAGAAAGTATCGTGCGCTTGAAAAGGGTAAATAACAAATTCACACTCGCAATAGATTTCTAGCTAGACAACATTGGAGTGGGGTATATCATTAAGTTCACAGTAGATACATCGAAGAATTATATTGTAGCAGAGAAAGAATTTATTAAGGGCCCAAGTGGAAGGTACATCAGGTTGTTGTACACTTCGATCAAAATATTATTCCATGATAAAGGGGTATTAACCATGGAATTAGACAACTAAACTACCTTGCGTGCATGGGGGAGTTAGGGGAAACACTGAGGAAGGTCTGAGATGGAGGGGGAAATGGATAAGAAAGAGTGAAATAAAGAGAAAGATCCCATTATGATGGATCAAGAAGAGATCCAGGAAATTATGCAGAAGGTAGGAACGATGCACAATGGCAACCCCTACCAATATAAGCTTAATAAGAAGAAAAGAGCAGTAGTTGAGTGGGAAGGCTTGGAGAGTGATGAGGAATCTCGGTTCTATGGAGCACATTGAATAAATATTGTGCACCACATATGAAATAAATACTAGAGGAGCGTGATCTAATGAGGAAGCAGATACCCCTGTCCAGATCCAAATAAGTGTAGAACCTACAACCCCATGTATGATTAACACATCAGAAAAGAAAGAGTTGTTTAGAGAACTAGTGACTGACATCCATAGGAAGCTAGGAGATCATAATATAAGTGATGGTACAAGTGGAGGTACCAGCAAAAGTACATGTATTTGTACAAGTGGAAGTACCAGTAGAAACACGAGTGGGAGTTCAAGTCCGAACAACAATACACAGATAGTAGTACCGCGCGGATTAGGTACAACACATTCAACAATAGCAGGCGTAGATCCAACGATAAGATTACCATAGTTTCATGGGGATCAATCAAAAGACCCAAAGAAGCACCTATTCGTGTGTGAGAGAATATGGGAAGCAAAAAGAGTCATTGAAGAGGAAACAAAAGTAGCACAGTTAGCAATAAACATTCATAAATCGCATGATGGATTGGTATATGAGTCTAGCAGTAAACAATACATAGGGTGTGCCAGGAACAGTAGCAGAGATCAAGCAGGAATTGATCATTTAGTCTTAGAGGTAGAAATTAGAGGATCAGTTTATGAAATAAATGATTGAGGTTAGACAAAAACTAGGAGAATATATATGGGACATTGATTAGAAGTTCAATACATTGAAAGGTAAACTAAAGTATCCCATTTCTTACATGCAACACATAAATTTGTTTATAAATTATCTATTACTAGACTTTAAATATCCATTGAGACAACATAAATTTCAAACGTGGGAAGAGGCACTACAAGAAATGATGCAGTTAGAGGAGAATAAACATAAGCAGACAGATCCAAATATCAAGGAGATGAAAGAATATCTAAAGAACTTGGCAGTCCAATTGAACCAGAAGAAAAGTAGGGAGAAAAGAGAAGTAGTGTGGTGTACTCTGTGCACATTAGAGGGACATCACAAGAATGAGTGTTCGACATTTGCGCAATACCTGGGAGTAGGGATTCCAAATCTATTTCCTACAGGTGGGCCTTGGTGTGAAATATGCAAGACACATGGGCATGATATGTATCACTTCCCTATGATGCAGAAATACAAAACATAACCAAAGAGTACTTTTTGTAAATTTTGTAAGTCAATAGGAGATGAATACAAAAATTGTAGAAATCTGGAGTTAATGAAGGAAATAACCTTATATGCATACAGGATGTAGGATAATTTGATGGTAGGACAGACTGCGCCACAATTTGTAAATACACAAATATTTCAAGAAGTGCCACAGTTTCAAAAAACCCCGCAGTATAATTAGGCACCACAATATCATCAATAGAACATGAATCCACAAGGGAACAAAGGAGGATTTAGAGGTAGAGAAAGAGGAGGAATGGGAAGAGGCATAGGGCCTATTATCTTCCACAATTTTCAACAGCAAGGACACTATGCAAGATATTTTCCTCAACCAAAAACAACGTCTATGTACATTCACGTAGCAGATCACGTGACAAAAGACTACCAAAAGTTGATGACAAAGATCTAGGAGAAGTGGAATATAAATAACCAAAATGTTCACTAGATTGTTGTAGAAATAAGGGATCCTGGGAGAAACATCAATATAGTGACTAGAGGAGGAGTGAAGATGGCAGCATATGCACAGGATCAAAAGAAGGAATCTAAGTGTTGGATTCAAAAGAAAACTCAGCCACAACAATAGTTTGATGCAAAAAAGGAGAAGGAAACTTTCAAGGAAGAAAAGAGGGATTTTCTGAAGGAGAATGAAGCATACACATCAAACACTGCGTAGAGGTATGATACTCCTATTTTTTATATTCCTTCATCTTTGGGTCATACTTACAAAGGAGAGAAAACAAAGAAAGTAAGGAACTTAAATAATTTCCTAGAATATTGCTTGAAATTAATTAATGATAAGAATGCCATGGATTTGTTTAAAAATATGCTTTAGAAATATAACATAGAAGAAGGGGTAGGAATAAAACCAAAGAAGATCAATCAGGTCCATATAAAGAAAAGAACTAGTAGAGAGATCAGATTGAATGCAAATATAGGAGACTTTAATATGTGAAATGTTATCCTAGACTTAGGATCAAATGTCAACATTTTTCCAAAGAAGATTTGGGATGCAATCGGAGAACCTACAATAGGGTATTCCAATATCTAGTTGAAGCTAGAAAATCAACAGAGAGTCATTACCATAGGTAGATTGAAGAACAAAAAAGTGGATCTAGATGGTGTGCGCACGACAACAGACTTTGAAGTAATGGATATGGTGGATGAGTCTATACCATTTCCATCACTATTGGCAATTGATTGGGCTTTTGATAATGAAGCCATAATTTATTTAAAGACTAGAAAGATGATATTTGAAGCTAGGAAATTTAGGGTAGTAGCACCTTTATATCCCTCATATTGTGAAATATATGTAGAACTTGTGTCTGATAGTGTTCTAGAGGATGATGTAACCCAATTGTATATAACTATTGTGTGAGAGGAAGATTATGTGAATCCAACTGCAGATGGAGTACTTAGTTGGAGGAGTATCAATTCTGACATGTCAGATTTAGATAAAGGAGTAGACAACTAGTAGCAAAGATTGCATGAAGTCTCTACTAGGGGGTGCGCTACAGTTACATGTATAGTAAGATGGGTTGGGACAGAAGTAATACAATTTCCCATATTTACTGAAGAGGAAAATTTAGAAAACAACCTAACAGAGTTTGAATCATAGGTTTTATATAGTCATGGATTATTGGTGTTGGATATAGCACGAAGAGACACACATACATGATGGTGGGGTACACATAAGGAGGTAATTTAGGACTGGAATAAGTGTAAATGACTGATGTGCATAATATTTGGTAGGAGTCAGCATGATAGACCCTTACAAAAGTATGATGGAAAAGGGAACCCAAGACATCATATAAATGGTTATGTAACTAATTGGAGATTGGTACCACCAGGGGAATGGATGCATTACTTTATTCATACATTAGAAGGAATACCAAGTAATTGGTACAAACAACAGGAATTGTGCAAAGAAACTATGAGTTGGGGCGCAAAGCAATAGAACTTTATTAAGGCTTTTTCATTTGAAAGTGAGAATCCATGGGTGGATCTAGAATTAAAGAGGATAAAAAAGAAGACATTTGAAGAGTATGGGTTATATATAGTGATAGTAGAAAGAGACTATAGAAAATAAACACTTGAACAGTTAGTTTATTTTTATCAGGTCGCAGAGGATGAAGAAGTAGAAGACAACCCATGTGACATAGAGATAGTAGAAGGGGACGTATAAAGAGGGTTAGAAGGTCATTAGTTACAATCATAAGAATTTAATGCAACAATGATGATTAAAAAGTTCAATATTGTAGATTTTAACCTTGTAAAATATTTACTGCAAATATATTTTCAGTAAAAGAATAGAAAAGATACAATGGCAAATACAAACATTACACAGATATTTTTCCCCTGAAAACCCAAACCGGGAAAACCAGCATATTCTATATTCATTCATAGTGATACATTGTTTACAATACAATATACATATAGGATCCAGTGGTATCCAAAACCCTAACCCAATGACCTGGATTAGTCAACAACCCTAATTATGTAACCAGAAATAGAAAACCATCGACAAAAACTATGTGCCAAAAAATTGCCCAACAATGGACACAAAAATCGAGGCAACATGAAAAATGAGGCAAAAATGAGACACGTTTCCCGAGGAAAAAAATAAAGAATATAACACATACCCAAAATTCTCCCAGTTGTTGTTTTCTTTGCATACATCAGGTTATAGTTTTACATAGTCAACAATCCAGGGAAACAATTCCCATGGATCCTCTACACCAAGAGAACTTCTCAATGCTTGAAGATTTTGTTAATGAATCTGCAACATTCTTCAAAGTGTCGACCTTCATCAATAATACTTTCTTTTTTGCAACCATGTCTCCAAAAAAGTTATTTGAATATCAATATGCTATGTCTTTGAATAATAAGCCAGTTTCTTCGCCAGAAGTATTACACTCTCACTGTCACAATCTATCCTTACAACTTGTTGTACCAACCCAATACCTAAACACAATCTTTATAACCATACTGCTTCCTTACTTGCATGAGTGTCTGCAATGCATTAAGCTTCTGTAGTTGAAAGTGCCACTACAACCTGTATTTTTCTCATCCAAATTATTTCTCCTCCAAATAGGTTAAACACATACCCACTTGTAGATCTCCTATGATCCATATTTCCAGCCTAGTCTGTATATAAAAATCCATGTATATCCAACACTCTATCCAATCATGTTCTTCCTTGATAGCACAATCCATAGATAGCATTTCCGCACAAATACCTTAAAACCCTTTTTACTGTTGTCCAATGCTCCTTCCCTAGTTTTGACATATACCTACTCAAAACTCCCACTGCATGTGTAATGTCTGGTCTAGTACAAACCATTGCATACATAAAAATGCCAATTGCAATCACATATGGGACATGAGACATGTCCTCCTCCTCTTATTATGTATTGGGACACTGATTCTCATATAAATTTACACCAACAGGAATAGGAGACTTGACCAGTTTACATTCCTACATATTAAACCTCTGCAATATTGTCTCGACATATTTTCTCTGATTTAACCAGAGTTTCCTCTTTTTCCGATTTCTTTTAATTTCCATGCCCAAAATGAAATTTGAAGCACCGATATCCTTCATTTCAAATTTAGAGGACAACTGAGCTTTCACATCCTGGTTAATCTACTTGTTGTTTCCTATCAACAACATGTCATCCACATATAAGACCAAATAAATCAAATGATCACCAATTAATTTAAAATACACACAGTGATTCTCTTTGCTTCTTGTGAAGCCATGTCCCAGCATATAACTATCAAATTTTTGATACCACATCCTTGGTGATTGTTTTAAACCATACATGAACTTTTTCATCTTGCATACCAACTCCTTATTTCCCTTCACAACAAATCCTTCTGGATGCTTCATATAGATTTCTTCTTCTAGATCCCCATGTAGGAATGTTGTCTTCACATCCATCTTTTCTACTTCAAAATAAAATGAAACAACAACAGATAACAAAAATCATATAGAGGTTAATTTGGCAACAGGAGAAAAAATATCACCAAAATCAATTCCCTCAACCTGGGAATAACCCTTTTCTACTAACCGAGCTTTGTATTTTTCCACTTTTCCTTCTGCATTCAGCTTATTTTTAAATACCCATTTTCTTCCAATGGTATTTCTTCCAGTGAAAAAATCCACTAGATCCCAAGCCTCATTCTTATCCAAGGTTTCTATTTCTTTGTCCATGGCCCTTTTCCAAAAATTCCCATCCTTTGAATCCATTGTCTCCTTGACAATTCTAGGATCGTCATCAGTAATAGGCAAAGAAAAATTTGAACATAAATCAGATGGAGTAAACCTTTCTAGTATCCTTTTTTCCTGAACTGATCTCCTCAATACTAGAGTCTGAGGATCTTCTTCTTCTGATTCTTGTTCTTCTGTAGAGTCTAATTCATCATCCTTTAAATTAAACTCTATTTTATTTGGTTCTTCCTTACTTGGTAGGACTTCTTGTTTAACAACATTCTTCATTTCTCTAAATACCACATCTCGGCTATACACTACCTTCTTAGTTTCTAGGTTCCAAATCTTATAGCATTTGAGACCATCTTTATATCCAATAAAGATTCACTTTTCAACCTTCTTATCTAGCTTACTCATGTTTTCCTTTGGAACATGAACATATGCATCACAGCCAAATACCTTGAGATGTGTGAAAGAAGCTTTCTTACTAGTCCATACCTCTTGTGGATTTGTGTCATCTAATGCTAATAAGGGTGACATGTTGACTAGGTAACATGTAGTACCCAATTCCTCTCCCCATAATTCTTGCCCAAACCTAGCACCACTGATCATGCACCTTGCGTTTTCCATCAGCGTCATGTTCATCCTTTTTACAACTCAATTATTTTGAAGTGTATATGGAGTATTCTTCTGCCTTTCTATACCACACTTCTTACAAAATTCTTCAAATTCATTCCCGCAAAATTCTTCTCCATTATCTGTCCTCAACACCTTAATTATTTTCTCTATTTGATTCTCAACAAGAGTCTTGAACTCTTTAAATCTGTTAAAGACTTCATATTTCTTCATAAGGAAATATATCTAAGTATTCCTCTAGAAGTCATATATAAATGAGACATAGTACACAGATTTTCCCAATGATGGGACCAAAACAGGTCCAAAAAAATCACTGTGAACTAGCTGTAAAATTCCTTCTTCCCTCGTTGCACCAGAGGGGAATCTTACCTGATTTTACTTTCCATGTACACAATGTTCACAGAAATAAAAATATAGAGATCAATTAGACATACCTTCGACCATACCTTTACCGTGTAGTAGTCGAAGACACTTCTCTCTAATATGCCCCAGTGTTTGATGCCACATCATAACCTTTTCTCCAGAGTCTGTAGGAGTTGTTTATTCTTCAACTACAATATCAGGAACAATGGAAATATTACACCCATCACTATTAGTGCTTCCTTGTAGCTTATACATAGTTCCAAACCAATCTTCCTTCAACAACACCATTGTTCCTCTAACCATCCTGCATGTTTCCTTTACAAATATTTTTTTTACCCCTGCATCATCCATTTTACTTACAGAAATAAAATTTCTGGAAAAACTTGGGATGTGCAGAACACCAAGAAGTGTTCTAATCCTTCCATCTATGAGAATCAACTTGAATTTTCCTCGTCCTATGATTCTGGTTGTCGAATCATCACCTAAGAAAACATTGCCTCCATCATACCTTTCATATTTGCAGAACCACTCCCTGTGGGGAGCCGTATGAAAGGATGCACCAGACTCAACCAACCATGCCTCATGATCTGCATGTGTTCTTGAAGAATCCAAGTACACATCCCATCATTCTTCCTTGAAGGTATTTTCTTCTGTAGAAGGATATTCTTCAGATCCCTTCTTTTTCTCAACTTTGGATCTACACTGCTTCTTGTAGTGCCCTTATTTTCCACATCTCCAACATATCTTTACAATCTTTCCAGGATATTTAGATCCAACCTTAGAATTATATATCCCACTTTAGAACATAGATTTATTTCTTTCCTGTGAACGTCCTCTTGCAAATAATGCCTTTGTGCTCTGTCCTTCCATCTTCTTCCATCTCATATCCTCTGATAACAAGGATGAGACCACTTCATCAAACTTCAAGGCATTTGTATTACTACCTATGGCCACAACCATACTATCCCACGAGTCTGGTAAAGAACACAGTAAACTGATACATTTATTTTCATCTAAAATTTTAATCTCAACAAATACTAACTGACTTACCACAGTATTAAAGGCATTCAAATGATCTGCCACCGAGTCTCCATCTCTCATCCTCAGGTTATACAACTTCTTTCTCAGGAATAGTTTATTCACTAGGGACTTAGACTGGTACAATTTCCCCAACTTATATCATAAATCCTTGGTTGTAGCTTCCTCTGACACATTCAGTAATACTAAATACGAGAGACACATTCAGATTGTGCTCTTCGCCTTCCGATCCAACTTTTTCCATTCATCTGCTTAAGTTCCTATAGGTGAAGTACCTGGATCTACCGTGATCCACTGATATTTGTCCACCAATAGATCTTCCATCTTGAGCTCCCACAGATAAAAAAAAATCCCATTAAACTTCTTGATCTCCATTTTTGAATTGTTCACCATTTCTTTTCACCTAAAAATAAATAAATACCAAAGATCTCCCACTATAATAAGGATTATCACAGTCCCAATACAAACCCTTGACCACAAAGGCGTCCCCCTGAAGCCAACAAAGCTATGATACTAAATGTAGATTTTAACCTTGTACAATATTTATTGTAAACATATTTTCAGTAAAAGAACAGAAAAGATACAATGCCAAATACAAACATTACACACATATTTTTCACCTAGAAACTCAAACCGGAAAAACCAACATATTCTATATTCATTCATAGTGATACATTGTTTATAATACAATATACATATACAAGCCAATGACATCCAAAACCCTAACCCAATGACCTATATTAGTAAACAACCCTAATTCTTTAACCAGAAATAGAAAACCATCGACAAAACATATGTGTCGAAAAACCATCCAACAATAGACACAAAAATCAAGGCAACATGAAAAATGAGGAAAAAATGTGGCACATTTCCTGAGGTAAAAAAAAATTCTCAAGGTTTCTTCCCCCAAACCCCTGTGCTGGGAGATTTCTCCCTCCTACATCCCCCCCTCAAACCCCCCTGCACACCCAATGCAGCACATACATTACAACGCATGAAAATAATATAACACATACCCAACATTCTCTCACTTGTTGTTTTCTTTGCATACAGGGGATTATAGGGTTACATAGTCAACAATCTAGGGAAAATAATATAACACATTCCCAAAAAATATTGGGACTAAAGAGAATCCCAAGATAGCCATCATTGGAGATCACTGGAATAGTGGGACAATGGAAAAGATAATTGAATTACTGCGTGAGTATAGTGATTTATTCCCAACCACATTTTCATAGATGAAAGGGGTAGTAGAAGAACTTGGAGAAATGAAGATACCCCTCAGACCAGATGTAAGTCCAGTTAGACAAAGACCATATAGATTAAACCCCATCTATAAGTAGAAAGTTAAAGAAGAAATTGACAGAATGCTAGAATAAGGAATCATATAACTTATGGAAGAATCAAAGTGGATTAGTCCAATGGTGGTCCAAGAAAATAAGACTGGAGGGATTAGGATATGTGTGGATCTAAGGAAAATAAATGATGCATTCCTACATGATCATTTTCCTACTCCATTTATATATGAGTTTTTAAAGAATGTGGGAGGATAGGAATTGTACTCCTTCACAGATGGATTTTCATGTTACCATCATATAAGAATTGCTCCAGAGGACAGGTACAAAAATACATTTGCAACAAAGTGGGGGTCATATCAGTACACAATAATTCTATTTGGTTTAAATAATGCACCAAAAATATTTTCTAGAGTAGTAGTAGCTTCATTCAATGACTTTATACATAAATTTTTAGAAGTTTATCTGGGTCATTGGACAATACTCAGTTTATTGAAGGACCATGTACAAATTCTCAGGTAATGTTAGAGAGATGTAGGCAATGCCATATTTCCTTGAAGATTAAGAAATATATATTCAATACACTATTTGGCATCCTATTGGACACATTGTATGAAAACGGGGCTTAATTGTATACCCTGCAAAGATTGTTGTTATTGTCAATTTACCACCACCAAAATCTGTGTGCAAGTTGAGAGAAACATTGGGCCACACATGATATACACAAAATTCATAAAGGGATATGCAAATATTATTGCACCCATGGAGAAGTTACTAAATAAAGACTTCAGGTTTTAGTGGAATGATGAATGCCAAGAGAGTTTGGACATACCGAAAGAAAATATGGTGACAACACCAATTTTGATATTTCTAGATTAGACAAAAGAATTTCATGTGCATGTGGACACTTCATCCATTCCACTTGGAGAAGTATTGGCACAACTAGGTGAAGGAGACACTGATCACCTAATACCTTTTGCTAGTATAAAGTTATACGAGTCTAATAAGAACTATAATACTACAAAAAGGGAAGGTCTGGATATGGTATATGCCTTACAAAAGTTCAGAAATTATTTATTAGGTCAACATTTTAAGATGTTTACAGATCATTCCACGTCGAAGTACCTAGTTAACAAGCCAGTGTTGGGGGGAAGGATTTGTATATGGTTGTTATTGTTTCAGGAATATGATTTTGAAATCATAGTAAAACCAAGGAATTTTGATGCAGGACCAGATCATCTATCAAGAATTCATAATGGAGAGGAACCAAAGAAGTCGGAGGAGAATTTTCGTGATGCCAACTTATTTTCTATTCAGATTGTTGATGATTATTTTGCTGACATTGTTCGATTCTTGAGCACAGGAATGGCTCCCAAGGAATTTACTGTTGTGCAGTAAAAAAATTGGTAGTGCATGCTAGAGACTATCAACTAATTGCAGGTCATTTATACAAGTTAGGTGCTGATGTAATTATGAGAAGATGTGTGTTGGAGCATGAATGCTCCATGGTGCTAGAAGAAGAACATGAAGGGATAGTTGGAGGGAACTATGTAGGAAATCCTACAAAACAGAAGGTATTAAATGTAGGATTATGGTGGTCTAAAGTACATAAGGATGCAAAGGAATATTTTCAAACCTATGATGCCTGTCAGAGGGTGGGAAAACCATCCAGAAGCGATGCAATTACACTTATGCCCCAAGTAACTTTACATGTTTTTGATAAATGGGTTGTGGATTTCATTGGACCCATTAATCCACCAGTAAGGAGATCAGGAGATAGATACATCATTATTGTGACATAATACTTAAACAGGTGGGAAAAGGCATCCCCAGTGGGTACACCTAACCATCCCCAGGACAATGGTATAGGAGAAGCTTTTAGCAAGATTCTAGAAAATGCATTGACAAAGATTTGCAATGTGAATAGGGATGATTGGGATTTGAAGTTATCAATAGTACTATGGGCTTACAGGACTACCTGGAAGAAGATTACAGGCAATACACCCTTCAGATTGGTGTATGGGAAGGAAGCAGTGGCTCCATTGGATTATTTAGTACCTATTTTGCGCATTGCAACAATCACCAACATGACAAAAGAAGGTGTTGTGCAAGAAAGATTGGATTGGGTGATGGAGCTAGAAGAAGATAGGATTTTAGCAGTATTTCACCATGATGTACATAAAGAAAAGAACAAATCTTGGCATGATAGGCACATAAAGAAGAAAAAATTTAAGGAAGGAGATCTAGTTCTCCTCCATTACAACATATATCTAAACACCCAGGGAAGTTCAAAATGCACTGGTTAGGGCCTTATCAGGTAGAGGCCATTACAAATGGAGGTGTTGTGCAATTGAAAGATCTTGCAGGAAAGAATATCAGAGGATTGGTGAATGGTAGTCGACTAAAGATGTATCAATATAGTCAACCTAACAACTTGAGGTAAAAACAAAGAGAGAAGGTATGATTGCACATATTGTATATAGTGGATGTTAGAAGAAAAAGACAAAAATACATAAAAAGAGGAAATATAAAAAAAATACAAAAAGATAGAAGATAAATTAGAGGTTTTTTTATGTAATAAATTTATCATTAATAGTGCGCCATAGAAAAACTAGTGTTGAAGACACTGCACGCTGGAAAATAGTTGACAGACACAAGAAATGGAGTGTGTAGGAAAAAGTGAAAAAGTCACAATTGCCACTGCAAAACAACTGTTAGTACATTGTCCCGCTATAAATTCAAACAAGAGGGAAATGTAGTCATTTGTGTTCATTGTTTTTTCTCTAAGGAGAAGAATTAAGAGTGATGTTTAAGAGAGGAAGAGCCATAATTTGTGATAACAAGTGGAGAATTAGAATTTAGCAGTCTAAATCTTAACAAGATTGCACCACCACGCATTGGAGTGCCAAGCAGGGCCAGGAGAAACACAAGAAGTAGTGCTCAGGTGACACAAACATGGATGCAAGACATTCCTATAGTCATGGATGTGGATGAAATCCATATGCTGGAATATGAGCCACACACCACGCAATTTGAGGAGGAACGAAACCCATCGCAGGAGGCCGAGTAACCTGAGGGGGACACAGAGAGGACAAAAGATGACGCGTCTAGGGGAGAAGGGCCATAACAGGGAAAAAAGGCCATGGATTTAGCGTAGAAGGGCCTATAGCCAAAATAAGAGTGTGAAACATAGAATCAAGGATTACCGGAGGTCAAGGTGTCATCCCCATAAGGGAAGAAGAAGGAATGAGCTGAGAGTAGTGTGCAAGAAATATCATGCACACAGGCAGAATTGGCAATAGAAATGCCAAAAATACCAGAGGTAGTAAAGGAAGACGATGATATGGTGGGAGGAGTAGACACCATGAAATACTCCGATCATGATGTGGCTAACACAGTCAAATTCCTATATTTGGAACAACATAAGTATATGGAGAGTAGAGGAGAGGGACCATCAGGGGCACCACTATTGGAGCCTGTGCAGTGGATCCTAGAGCTCTACAATACAAGGATTATGAGCTTGCTAGATATATCTCACTTTGGCCACGACAAACACATGAATGGATGTGTGAAGCAATGACTAGAAAGGGTGCATTGAGGAATTCCTATCGATGTTGACTTGATCGAAGCCATCACTAGGCTACCCATGGATGGGAAGAATACAGAGAAGTACTTAGAGGATAAAACTAAATAAAAATCCATATCTGACAAAATCAAGGAAAAGTATTGAACAAAGAGACAAAATAGGGGAATTAGGATCAATGACATAAATGATACTGCGATAAGATTTTTTACAAGGATGTTAGGGTGAAATTTAATGCACAAGTGCAGAAAGGAGGAAGTACCAACAAGAGTGGTAGCAGTTGCAACATAGTGTGAAAAACGGAGCTCGATGAGTTGGGCCCCTTATCTACTTAATTATTTCTTGGAGTATTAGAAGGACACACAAGAATGGGGATCTAAGTTCCATTACTTGTGGAAACTCATCCTCATTGCACTTGTAGGATGGAAAGAACAGACATACAGTATGTTCCTGTAGAGAATAGGAAAGTGTGGCATTGCCTGCTAAACATCTCTTAGAAGAACAACACACCCAAAAGAAAAGGAAATAAACAATGATGTATTCACTCTATACTTGTCGGAGATCCATAACCGTTTAACTGACACATGGAGGATTTCCCCAGAGACTGTCCGGGAGTTTGGACAGATTTCATTTTTTCAAGCATCACGCCACAACATGTGGGTACATGCAAAGAGGGACCCAACCAAGGAGTGGCTACAATTGAGTTACTTCTTGAAAATGCACGACATATGGAGGGAGGTACAGGAGTGGATCGAGGAATAGAAAGTGGTCGTAATCCCAAGGATAGTGCTAGGAGGAAAGACTTAGACACAAGATAGAAAGTCCCTACGCAACAGACATGCAGAAACAGTGTGAGCAAAAGAAGACATTCGCACAAGGCCAAGTTGGGGGAAGAAACCCCATACAAAATAAAAGAGGGACATCGAAGAACTCACAGTGTGGTTCTACATGGTATCCACCATGCACAGAGAAGGAATGAAGAGAAACAACATAATAGGTGTGCACAGAAGCAGTACAAACAAAGACATAGGAAATACCCATGGAGGAAGAAATTAGGTAGGAAACATGCATGGATACCCAAATTCCAGAGGCATTTGAGCCATTATATGTCCAAAGAAAGAGGACAAGGGAGAAAGAAAGTGGCTCTAGGACAAAGGCAAAGTCCCATAGAAAATCACTGGAAACATCACAGACAACTAATGATGTTGAACTAATAACCACAAAAGTTGAAGATCGACTGTCAGAGGTGTGGGAGAATATAGAGAACCAAAAGGATTCGATTCTGGAGAAAATACAGGAAGTGAAAACTATGTTGGAGCAATTGAGGATTGGGGCAGAGAAGTCATCAAAAGACAAACCAAAAAAAACTAAGGAGTGCATGTTGGGGAAACAGTCCAAATTACAACGCAGGGCAGCGCCAATTTTATCATAACCCTTGAAATTTTTTTCATCGACAAGGAGGAAACACATAGGCCTCTAAAGGAAATCAAGACATTAGACATGGCATTGCCCAAGATCTCGATGAAGGTGCTCTATAAACTACATATTAGCGTCATGTAGGAAATTTAGTGCAGGGAAAGGTATGATGCGGTGAACTTATAGATAGTGAAGGAGGAAAATATCACACTGAAGGAAGTAATCATCCAAGAAGGTAAAGAGAAGAATATAGCACAAAAAAGATGGGAAGAGATGGAGAAAACTATTAGCACAGTATTTCGAACCATCCCAGATAGTACAGATTCAGAGGGAGTATATTCTGAAGAGAATATGAGGAAAATAGCATAGGCCTTGGAGAAGTATAAGGTCTAGATAAAAGAGTTGTAGGAGTGTGTAATACCCACTACTCCTCTAGAAGTTAGAACGTAGTGAGAGAAAGATGCAACAACATCTGTAGAAAGCATAGCGTAGGCGATTCAAAGAATAATATAGTTGTTGGATAAGAACTCCCAACTGTGGAAACAACTCTTAGAAGATGGGATCTTGTAAGACCTGGAAGGCGGGGAAGATAAATTGCATGCAATAATGGCAGATATGAAACAAAGGCAGAAGAAAATGTCATTGCCCTAGAAAACCAATACTATGGAAAAAATCAAGAGCCTACAAGAAGAGGAGAAAATAATGCAGGCACATAAAATTGCAAGACATACTCAATTGGAGCCCCTGCAGGAAAATACGAAGCAGTTGGTCATGGAGATTGACGTAGCGAATCTGCACATAGAACAAATAGGCTTGGAAGGGGGATAAATATTGAGACCTCAGTCACAACACATATGGTGGAATCCATGACAGAGAAGAGAAACTAGGCTAAGGATCAATTCGAGCATATATCAGAGATGTATGAAGCATTAGCATAGGCAATAAAATATGTAGGAGTTTGTGAGTGACTCGGGATGAGACACAATGTCAGTGTTGGGGGCCTATTGGAACATGCCAATTTTAAGGAGAATAAAGGAAGTTTTGAAGTAAGCCAATCAGTGTTGAACAATAGGGGAGCATGTCGAAAATAGAGGAAAAGAAAGGCTGAAAATATAGGAAAACCAACGGCAAGAAAATCTCTTACAAAGTGGACAAACTGTTGCAGAGAAGTTGGAAAGTTGACAAGCGTTGACTTGGAGCAATGGTTGGATCGAGGACCAACCCAGATTAATTCAAGAAGAAATTAGAAAGACCTAATCCCTTTAGGGCTAAGTTTTTTGTAAGGGTTTTTTCCCAGTTTTATATAAGCAGAATGCATTAGGATGAGGAGAGGGTTGTCCTTTTTGTGGTGTGTATTATTGAGGTTGTTGTAGATCCTTGAGTTGAGAAAGGGGTCTTGTGAGATAATTTTGTGATATGTGGAGATCAAATGTAATGGTGGAATAAATTTATAGTGAGCAACACTAAATCTAACAAGAATATGAATAAAGAGCCAAAGTGACATATCTTTGTGGACATAGCCCCAAGGGGGGTGAACCACGATATATTTGTGTTTTGTGCGAATGTATGCAGTGGTTCTAATTGTTTTTTCTTTAGTAAGTTTATGATGAACATGTTAAATGATAAAGGAAATAACACTTCACACAAAGAATAAACTAATGGAATCTACAGAATAGCTCTAAATGAATGAATTTTATAGCTATTGTTTAGATCAGATTCTTGTGTTACAGTAGATAAATACTTGTCATTGAACACATGCTGATATAATGGTCAATGAAGTCCTATTAGAATATTTGTGACAGTAGTATGGAATAATATCTAATGAGGGGTGTTAAGCCCTAATATTGGCTCATTACCCCTTAATTGGGGCATATTACATTAGTAATGTTATTTTATTTATGTCATCTTTATTCCATTAGTTGTAATTATACCTCCTAGTCTCCTATACATACCAAGGAGACATTTTCATTTGGAATCATCATGTACTTGAACATTTAAGTGGGGTAAAAGGAGGTTTCCCCCTTGAAGAGGATTATTATCTGAAATTATGTCTTTTTCAAGGCGTTGAGTACTTTTTTTTAGGGTTTTCTATGCTATATTGATATTTGGTTCTTAACATATGGTATCAGAGCTCAAGGTCTTGGGGTTTGGCTGCTAGATCTGAGACACATTGGAATTTTCGCTATAAAATTTTTTCTACAGTGTTTCAGAAGGAACGTCTTGGAGGATATTTAGTAGATGGATCAAGGTACGTTGGGTTAAAATTTCATCTCCTAAGGCATTACACTTTCGTAGATATAGCCTATACAAGATAGGGTTCTAGAATCATCTTGAACTGAGTCATTGCGTAACTTTCGCTATAAACAATTTTATGTAACAATTCAGAACCTGAACTCTGGAGCATATTCACAGACATTAGTAAGGTATCTGTGGTAACAATTTCAGCTTTTGGGTCATCTTAAATTTGTATATACACCCTGTGGAAGATAGGTTATCTGACTAGTCCTATTGACTAGTCTCAAGAAGGTGTTAGAGGTAAAACAATCATAAATTCTTCCTAGAGTATCCAAATTGAGTGGGACTGGTTTCATTGGATTGTGTACAATCTGTAGTATTTCTACTACAAGTTTCAGAATTTTATATCAATTATTTTTTGTGGGGAACGCTATACAAGTGATATCTCCTGGAAATTCGAAAAATCAGCAAGTTGTGGGGAAGTTACCGTAAATTCCACTTGGCACATCCAATTTTGATCAGACCTATGGAATTGCAGAGAATAAATATCACAGAACTACATAAAATAAATTTTCATACCTAGAAGGGCCAAAACTTGGGAGATACAACCGAAGAAAGATTGTCTAGAAGCACCACCTCAAAATCAAGGTTCAAAAGTGATACTTTACCAACATGCCACCCAAAAATGGAACTTCTACACCAAATAAGCCTCCAGACAATCCTACTTGGACTCTTGATGAAGGTGAAGAAATGCATAGGGACATAAATAATTTACAAAAGAAGATAGTAACAAAACATGAACTACAAGATATGGAAGCTAAGTTGGAGGCAAAGATGGATGGTTTAAAAGAGGAGATCATGGAAGTATTGAAAAATTTGGTAACAGAGAAGACACCTGAAAGTGAAAATGCATCCCATGAAATTCATAATAAGGACACAAGGAAGGTGAATCAAGAATGGAGAAACTCCAACTTTGGTTTGAAGACCAACCACATAGAAGCAATTTCGTGTGACGAGCTAACTCCCACGATATCGTGTAATGCATTGGCTGGAATTAGCACTCCTCAAACCCTCAAGATCGAAGGATACATCAAAAAAAGGAGGGTAATAGTCATAATTTCATTCACTATAAATTAGTCCAAGCTCTCAACTGCTTTGTATATCCAGAACCAGAGTTTCAAGTAATGATTGCATATGGAGGAAGTATAAATTGCTCAGGAAAATGAAATAAGACCAATGTTACTATGGGGGAATATGTAATGAATAGTCCAATGATTGTTATACCCATGGGTGGTGCAGATGTTGTACTAGGAATCCAATTGTTACAATCATTAGGAACAGTGGCTTTTAATTTTCAAGAACTTTTCATGAAATTTTCATTGGAAGGAAAATAAATTGAGTTAAGAGGTATCACAGGGAAACCCGGTAAGGTGATAAGCTCTAACGGCATGACAAAATTATTGA
>ML794260.1:201617-212952 GCA_009831015.1 Picea engelmannii
AAAGGAGGTAGAGTATTTGGGTCATATTGTATCTCATGAAGGTGTCAAGGTACACCCTAACAAGATTAAGGCCATGATGGACTGGCCGATTCCCAAAACATTGAAGAATCTTAGAGGATTTTTGGGTTTGACAGGTTACTACCACAAGTTTGTTTGGAACTATGGAAGAATAGCAACAACTTTACCGACACTAACTAAGAAGGATGCATATTCATGGAATCTTGAGGCAACTAAAGATTTTGAACAAATTAAAGAGGTGATGTGCAAAGCTCCTGTCTTAACCACTCTAGACTTCACAAACACATTTATTATGGAATGTGATGCCTCGGGAAATGGAATTTGTGTTGTCCTAATGCAAGAAGGAAGGCCCCTAGCTTTTGAAAGTCAACCACTCAAGGGAAAGGACTTACACAAACCCATTTATGAGAAGGAAATGTTGGCAATACTACATGTGTTGAAGAAATGGCATCCTTACCTAATAGGTAGGCACTTCAAGGTCAAAACAAATCATGATAGTCTTAAATACTTCGTGGAACAAGGACTCTCTTCAGAAGAACAACAAAAATGGGTAACCAAGATATTGGGTTATGATTTTGAATTCGTCTATAAAAAGAGGAAGCAAAATGTTGTGGCATATGCACTCTCAAGAAAGGATGAAGATGTTGAGGCCTTTCTCTGTGTTATCTCGATCATCCAACTCGATTGGATAATATAATCAAGGGATGAATGGAAGAATGACAAAAAAGTGTGGACTCTCATTCAAAGGTTGCAGCAAGATTCCAGTGCATCATATACATTTACATGGAAAAATGATTTACTATGGTACAAAGATTGCTTATATTTATGTAAGAACTCCCAACTCAAACAAAAGGTACTATTGGAATTGCACACTTCTCCAATAGGAGGGCACTTGGGATTTTTTAAAACCTACCATAGAGTCAAGAAGGATTTTATTTGGGATGGCCTTAAAAATGATGTTCAGAGGTTTGGGTAAGAATGATTGGTTTGCCAACAAAATAAGGTGGAAACAATTAAGACCCCAGGTCTTTTACAACCATTATCCATCCCAAGTCAGTGCTAGGAGGAGGCTTCCATGGATTTCATCAATGGGTTACCAAATTCCGAAGGAAAGAGTGTCATCATGGTGATTGTCGATAGACTGACCAAGTACGCACACTTTTGTGCACTCTCTCATCCCTTCAAAGCTAGTACAGTTTCCACTGCATTCATGGAGACAGTTCAAAAGCTACATGGTAGTCCAAAGACTATTGTAAGTGACAAAGATCCCATCTTCACTGGACATTTTTGGACATTCTTGTTTGGGTACTCAATTGGCTCATAGCTCATCCTATCATCCTCAATTTGATGGGAAAACCGAGATAGTGAACAAATGTCTGGAAGGATTCCTTTTTTGCTTTGTCTATGATAAACAAACACAATGGTTCAAATGGTTACCCTTGGCATAATGGTGGTATAACACTTCCTTTCATACTGCGACAAATATGACACCATTTATGGAACTTTATGGATACCACCCTCCTTCCATCACTTCTTCTCTAAAATAAAAATCTAAGGTTCAAGCAGTGGAAGATCACATCGAGAATCAACAACAATTTCTCCATGTCTTAAAGGACAACCTGACCATGGCACAAAATCGCATGAAACAACAAGCAGATCAACATCGTAGTGAAAAAAGTTTTGAAGTAGGGGATTGGGAATTTTTAAGACTAACACCATACAAACAAATGTCCCTCAAGCAAGCCAAGAAGGATAATAAATTATCACCAAAGTACCATGGCCCTTATAATGTGTTCCAAAATATTGGTACTATGGCATACAAATTGGAGTTGTTTGCATCTTCACGAGTACACCCAGTTTTCCATGTTTCATGCTTAAAGAAGGTTATAGGCGACAAGATGCCAGTTCAAGCTATATTTCCAGAACTTGATGAGGAAGGAAAAATCATATTGGAGCCTGAAGCCATCACTGACACAAGAATTCGCCAGCTGAGGAATAGATCCATTTCAGAGTATCTCATTAAATGGAGGAAACTAGAGGATGAAGATTCCACTTGGGAAGATGAGTCTTTTATGCAGAGGCATCCAAAGTTACTCAAGCATTGCAGACAACACTTGTCTCAAGGGGAGGGGCATGTTAAGCCCTAATATTGGCTCATTACCCCTTAATTGGGGCATATTACATTAGTAATGTTATTTTATTTATGTCGGCTTTATTCCATTAGTTGTCATTATACCTCCTAGTATCCTATATATACCAAGGAGACATTTTCATTTGGAATCATCTTGTACTTGAACATTTAGGTGGGGTAAAAGGAGGTTTCCCCCTCGAAGAGGCTTATCATATGAAATTATCTCTTTTTCAAGGCGTTGAGTACTTTTTCTGAGGTTTTTCTATGCTATATTGATATTTGGTTCTTAACAAGGGGTTGAGAGCTAACAATGATTAGATCGAATTCCTCTAAGAGAGAAACACATCACATCCTAGGTTTGCAGACATTTGAGTCCTGCGGCCACCCATAGAATCCATCTCGGGTGAGACTATGTAGTGCACTATCTGCATTGCTTTTCCTTCTGGTATCCATAAGGGCCGATGGTCGAAAGGGTTTCTAGTAATCCTATAGTTATAACTTGGGTTTTCCCATAGTAAACCAACATTCCCTGTTAGAAACAAGTCATCCAATATCAAAGGGAAACTAATCCCAGGCTCATAAAAATAACTATTTGGAATATCCTGCCCTGGGTGCTTGCTTAAGCCCATACAAACCTTTCTTCAATTTGCAGACATGAGACTCCTTCTCATGTATCTTGTGGTTTCTCTATGTGAACTTCTTCTGACTACTAGAGATGGTGTCTCATCATAATATTCTCCCTCTTTCTGGGAGAATATTCTGGCCACAATTCAGGCTTTGCACATCTCTATGTTGCCATCAATAGCATGTTGATCTTGTAGATCAATTTGGAAGTTAGCACAGACTTCCCTTCTGGTATCAAGGAACAAATCCATATCCCGATCCTTTTGAATGGCTTCCTCCTCTATCAATTAAACAAGGGAATCTTCTAGGAGGTCTCATATCTCCTCGAAGCCTTTTAAGATTCGATATAGTCTCCTTAACTCATGGCACCTATTTTTTAGTCCTGGAAGATATCTCTCTCTCCCATATGAATTTAAGGAGGAATAATTTCTAAATGAAAGTCCCTAAGACACTGACTCTCTCTAAGATAGAGGTCACTTTGAGTCTCCATGCTCCCTATGAATCTTGACTCCCTCTGAGTCTATATATATTTGAGGCCATATGCTCCCTCTATGTGTGATGATTTCCTCTTAAGTCTTCTATGAATGGTCCTAGGGAGGTTTCACATCCATATTGGATCATGAGGGTTGACTCCCTATGAACTCTAGTTCCTTATGAGATGGTACTTGGTGGGGTCACCTACCTCACCATTGTTGGAGCCATCATCTCCTCATGATATGTCTCATTAATGTTGTATATCTTTGCATCTTGTAAAGTGTCATACTACAATGATTCTGGGCAGACCCTTCTGACTCCTTACAATCAATCTCCATATGATATACTTTGTATCTCGAAAAAGTACCATTCTTTCCATAAGGTTTTATCTTCTTCCTCTTTTTATTTGGTACATGGATGTATACGGTCATGTATAGAAATTCTTATCTAGAAATTTTTCTCCATGTCTCCAACTAGAGACCATCTAATATGTTTCCTCCTGTAACCATCACTATGGCTCCACTTAGAGTTATCACCTCAAACCTTCTCGAAACAAGAAACAAGAAAAAATATATCCATGGTAACCTCCATGCAATTTACAAGATAACCTGCCCGAGACAAGAGAAACAAGAGAAAAAAATACAATATCATTTTCATATGAACATATCTATGTTAAGAAGAATAAAAAATAATTTCATGGTATATCATTACCAAGGTGACCTTCTTAGAAGCAAAACAAGGATATATCTTAGAGAAGATGTTAGTTCGTCTTAAAAAAAAGTATAATAAGTATTTATATCAATAGTACTCAAATGCTACCAAGTATTCATTGTATCTAGTAGTAATAGAACCTTCCAAGGATTATTTTCACAACTATAGTGTTTACTTGTAATGTAGTAGTTATCAAACATGATATGTGCAAATTGGAAACTTATCAATTTAATCAATCAGAACTTGAACTTTCAATATTATATTCAAGAATGAGTGTTGTTTTTCTTTCGAGTCTCCTTCACTCAAGATGACAAGTATTCTCTTCAACCTATCCCTTGTACTAAGATAACATTCTTTCTTGACAAAAATATGAGTTAGAGAATATAATGAAAATAAAATCTAAAATCTCAACCTTAATCAATTTAATACTTTGACTAAAGTCAGCTTATAACTTCAACTTTGACCATATTTTAGTATGATAATAGTAAGATCACAATAATGCCATAACAAAGAGAGGCATATAAAAAAATCAAACTTGGAGTGTGTTGCTCCTTTGGATGTGTTAGATGTGAGATCCCTCTCGATCTACGATTTTTGCTTGCAAAAAATATCCCTTCTCTTGCAAACAATCTCAAATTAGTGATAGATTTCCAACATATACAAGTACATACCTCTGGCAACAATGAAAAATAGTGGTAGGAAATGACATCGTCTATAAACAATGATAAGTAATGATGAACCCAAAAAAATCAAAGTGCTCCAAATTGCAATATGAATATAGCTGGAGATGTGCTAGGGTAAGAATAATTTTAGCATCTTTTCAACGAGTTCCTCAATGAGTTATCATAAAATTTACTAGAACAGAGGAAATACAACTGGTACTGCAACTAGGGTTGCAACTGGCACTACAATTGGTGTTGTAAGTGGAATTAAAACTGGCTTGAAGCAATTAGAAATAAGTAACTGGCATGCAGTAACTAGCACTGCAACTGGTACTACATACCCAGGGTTTTGTGAGAAAACCCTAATTTTTTAA
Source organism: Picea engelmannii (assembly GCA_009831015.1). Taxonomy (NCBI): domain Eukaryota; kingdom Viridiplantae; phylum Streptophyta; class Pinopsida; order Pinales; family Pinaceae; genus Picea; species Picea engelmannii. The sequence continues at coordinate 206,612 of ML794260.1, forward strand.
TTTTGGATATATGATACGAGGGAAATATGCAACCTACTAAGGTGGACTTCTTGATGGGTTCAGTAAGTGCTCAACAAGCTTGATAAAGCGAGAAATTCAGGATCTTCCTTCCAACGATTAGATTGTTACGAAGGAAACCATCTCTGAAACCATGTTAAAATTTGGTATGCTCAGTTAACCATAGACAATATCACATCATTGTAACCCAACCATAGGCATTCAGTATGCCACTCCCAAGCACGCCGATGTTTTCTTAGATAGAATGATCCTGGCAAGTCCAAACTAGAACCAACTGATAAACCCTAACCAAAAACACCATTGTTGCAACAACAACACATTACCAAGAGAATGTACCTCTACTAATAGAAGCATACCTTTACAAAGAGAAGCACAAAATGGATATACCAGAAATACTGAGATTATAACATGGAAACTGTTCCACCACTCTCTCTAGACTTGGGCCTCCTTCTGCTACAACTGTAGTTGGTGCTCCTCAGACTTGCACCCTCCTTTTGCTACAACTGCAACTGCTACAACTACCGCTCCTCAGAATTTCACCCTCCTTCTACCAAGTGAGAGAGTGTCTAAATGAGGATCACCTAGCCTCTATTTATACTATTCTTCCAAGGTGTATTTTCATGTGGGGCCGACCTCACTTTCTAGATACTTTTCATACTTTATTATTATTCTCTTTGGGACGAATTATCTTCTAGTATTTTCACACATCTGTTTAATGGTTCTCTTACTTCCGGAATATTCTATTCTAAGTACAAAGGTTAAACTTGGAGGTTAATACCTCTCGCAGCTACCAAAACATCAAAAAATTCATTGTAAAAGTACCTTGAATAATCCCTCCAAGTTAACAGATTGTTTTGTTTCCAGGTTTTCATTTCCACTAATGCGTCATGAGAGACCATCATAAGCTTGCACTCACCCATGTACAAAGTCATCAAAATATGCATTGATGTGTTAAGTGATCCTTCTATCTTTCGATGTATGAATTTCTCCTTCCAACTATTGAAAAACAATATTCAACTTATTATACTAAGAGCTCTTAAATTGAAGGTTATAGGATATTTTTGAGTTTTACATTTCATCTTCTCGTCATTTCTTCATTATCCAAAATCCATCCATAATCCGAACATGTGCATCGATTCAAACTCATGGATTATTCTATTCATTTTCATGTTTATTTTCATGATGTTCATGTAGGTTTCTCCCTTTATAAAACAATGTAAATTCATGTTTCCTAGGAATATCCTTGTCACGGTATTTTTTATGTGGAACTAGTTCTTATAAGAATAGAGATAAAAAAATGTTTCTATTTACTGTTTCTGGGAGTTATGTTTGTGAATATATTTCTTTACATCCATTTATATTATATTTATTTCTTGAAATTTCATATATAATAGAAAAGAGTGGAAATTAAAACACTTTGAAATTCATTCAATCATCAATATAAAATGTAGAAACAATGAGATTGATAAAAAAAACATGCGATGAAATGTGTGTGTGTTTGTGTGTATGTGTGTGTATTCAATGTCATCTAAATTGTATATCTTTTACAAAATGGCACATCATTCCCAACATACAAAGCGATAGTAAGTGCCCTAACATAAAAAACAACCATATGGTAGCATATACATAAAAATGGAATTCATTGGTCACCCATTCACCATTGCAACCCTCTCCACCTTGAGGAGCATCCCAGAAATCGATATTTCTTCTCTGGTTTGAAGAAGAACCTAAATTGGTTTTTCTCCTTGGTGTGGTTCGTCACTCTGAAGACTGTGCAAAGAAAAACATTGTTATAATTTTTTTCCACGATGAATTAAGAGACTTAAAAAATGATTCTTTGTAATTCAACACAAGACAACTCACTATAGATGGTATTGACAATCGTGAGGGTATTACTATCCTCAGTGAACCTAATCTCTTAATGATGCCACCCTGCATCAATTACAATGATCAAATCATAAAATTTAAACAAATATGCATAAAATCAATTCCATTCATGATACATAAAAATTTATCATCAACACATTATATCACCGTGAATATCTTAGGCATTGATGGAGAGTCACTCATAGGTGGAGAGCTCAGTTGTAAATCCTGGTCTAAGGTAAAATAGACCATGGAAGCCTCGGTGGATGGCATATATTCAAATGGTGGTCGGGATGGGTAGCATACGGGTGCATCCACTGCCAATGAATGTGATTGAAGAGGTGGTGTGGGTGGGTGGCATGGGGATGCAATCACTGAGGATGCATTGAATATGAAATATGGTGAGGCTGGGCGGTGATGAACCCCCACAATTTATACATGTGATGGAATAATGCTTGGTCTTGAAACAAGTAACCCAAAATCCATGGCCGAGTACCCAAGGAATGGAGAAGAACTGTAACTGGTGAAAATATCAACAACGTGCAAAAATATTAATAATATTGTTATTAGTACCAAATAATAAAATTAAACAACATAAATACAAGAAATGTGATATTTAAACAAGATTTAACTCAACACATAATACATGTGAAGCAGGTGACTTGTCCATCTCAGGTGGACATTGCTCGACATTACGTGGTCGGACAACCTATAGAAACAGAAGAACATTGTAAATTTGAGGATGCCAAAAAATAAAGGAATCACTATGATGAATTTATCAAATGTGACACATACCTGTGTATGTGGTACATCGAATGAGAAGGCTTTTTATACTACTGCATCAATGGTGGAGACAGTGACTGATGCATCTATTGACGTAGTGGGTCTACTATACAGGTGTAGCAATTGCAAAACATCATACAATAAAATATCGAAATAAATACACAAAATAGTATGTAAATATATAACAATAAAAAACATAGATATGGTCAAGATACTAACCTCCTCCATGATTCTCTAATGTCCACCGGCCTCCATAGGTCCCTAGAAAGTTTTCCCACAAATTGAGAATCTATGAGGCTCACATGAATGACTCCTCTATCCGTGTTCCCTCTCCTTGTTGCACTTTGCTCTATGGGTTGAAGGTTTGACCACTCTATCAATGTCACCAACAAACACCTCCTACTGAGATAGTGCAACAAAACTACCATGTTTCATTGGACTCTGAGTTAAGGCTGATAGATCTATATGTGCCTGTTGCAAGCCCTCTACAATGAGAGGATGTTGGGTAGGGGGGTTAGGCCTTTTCCTAGGGTGGCGATGACCTAACATGGGATCATGTCTACCACACTCTCAGTCCTGTGCAGACCGTCGACCCACCCCATGGAAATCACCAATGTTAAAGTAGTTCACAAAGTTACCCTAAATTATTTCTTCCCATAATTTTATAAAAAAATATAAAGGAACCTACCTATTATTGCAGGGAGGTTTATTAAATACCATGAACCACCTATCTATCCAGTTTTGAATAAAATTTTAGTGGATGCACCAATCCATACAAATGTGTTTCTTATTCATAGGTGGTTGTTGTCTACTTCGAAGATCAATAAAAAGAGACACAAGATCTTGTTTCGAAATACCCAAGTCTCTAATTTGGTTTTTATCGAGTCTAGTCTTATAGAACTCGAACATCATATCCCTGTATTCATAAATAATAGTTAATTACCCTTGGGCACTTGCAATGGAGGATACAATGGTGTCCAATGAAGTGGCCGACGAAAATCGACTAGGTGGGTTGCAATTTAATAAGGCATGGCATATAAATTGAGTCGATTTTTTTAACTAAAATAGAAAATTACAAAAAACATCAATACATATTTTAAGAAATTAAAAAAACAAAAAAATAATCATGTTTCTTGTAAATTCTCTATAGTTATTTTTAAAGGGGAAATGTTAGGCAGCGTAAGAGTCATCTCTCTCTGAATTTCATATATGATGTTTCTCTAGAATATTAGAATTTTCTATAATCTCCATTCTTTTAGAGTATCTTAAATTAATTGAATAAAATAAAAACAACTAGAGTGGAAGGAAAATAAGAGAAATCAAGCATCCCTGGCTTGACTTGGAAACACTTGCAAGATCTTGTCTTTTCTTGTTTCTCTGCTCCACCTCTCTATTTTCTCAATGAAGGGACAAACATGAGGTGTGATCTCTGCAAATGGGCACAAATCGTGCCTGTAGTCCCTTATAAAAGGGAATGGGAGAGGAACACACATGCATTCTTAGGAACGCAGACGCGTTCTTAAGAATACACACACCTTCCTTCCAACATCCCTATGTGGCACGCTGAGTGGAGGTTCGGAATTTTCCAATCCTATAGCATCAAGAACATGTGCGTGTTCCTAAAAATGCACATGCGTTCTTGTGATTTTGTGTTCTTACTGACCCCCTTGCCACTTCTTCGTCCACCAACTTCATGCCCTCACCTACAAATATTTCTTTAAGTTTTGTACTATAAAAAAAATTGCATCGAAATAAACTTGATACCTTAGGACGCATGATAGATTCAGAGTTAAGATTAATGAACTCTAGTGGTTAAAAGAATTGAATGGTAAGTTCAATATGAGAGAGATATTCAATTTTGTCTGTGCTCAACATGAAGTTTACATGTGACATTATATATATATATATATATATATATATATATATATATATATATATATATATATATATATAACCAACTTAGTTTCATCTTAACTCACTATCTATCATGCTTCGAAAGACATCAAATCCTTAAAGATGCAAACATTTATTCAAAAAAAAATGCATCTTTAGAAATTCAATACTTCTTAACACTTAACACATCATAGAGACAAAGTTATAGGTTTAGGGTTAACTCTAATTGGTTAGTTAAAATATGTTGGAATGTAATTTTTTCTTTGGTTTTCTCATATGAGTGAATACTTGCCAAAGGGAAACTATCCATCAATGGCAGTAGGCCCCATTGTTTCATTCTCCAAATAATGAAATAATGGGGCGAATAATCTTCTATTTAACGTTGTTTAGATCCCAAGTTAAACTTCCTCTTAAATAAATCATTAGTTAAGAGTGATAACAATAATCTGATAGGGATGAAATTTGACTCATAGATGGTTTATTATTGAACAATTTATCTAAAAAAATATCAATAATCATTATTATTTTTTGTTAAAAATGTCAAAACAAGTAATATAGTGATGAAAACATAGATTCGGAGTTGAGATATATACTAGCACAGCTGCAAAGTGGCTTAAAAATGTTAAAACAAGTAATATAGTGATGAAAACATAGATTCGGAGTTGAGATATATACTATCACAGCTGCAAAGTAGTTGAATTGAAACGCACGGACAACTGAAACACACATAGAGCTGAGGAAATCCAAAAGTTAATCTTAAATGTGGTAATTCCAAAAGTTAATCAATTAAACGTGGATATCATATGGTGGTAAATGTTACAATAATTTCTTAATATGATTAGGTAAATGTTAAAAAGTAAACAGGTTAACTGATGCATTCAAAAGTACAAGGAAGTTATGAAGAGTAAATCACATTCATTGATTTCGGAGGACAACTAAGAATATTCCAGCATTTTCAATTGTTAGCCATCAGATTAGAATTTTATATTAAAAAGTGATTAATTGTGCCCATCTCCAATAGGTATACGCCTTTGGACGTAATAACTTATAAGAATTTTTTTCTTATTAATATTTTTTAAATGTCACATATCAACTCCATATTAAACATTGAGTGAATTAAGAATTTCCCTTATTCTAAAAAGTACAAAATACCTATCAACTAAATACAATTTTTTTACTTTAAATATATAATTGATGTAAGTTTTTTTTATTTAAAATACATATTAAAATATTTTATTTATAAGAAAAATTGAATTTTTTTTTATTAATAACTTTTTAAATGTCATGTATCAAATCCATTGAACACATAACATGTTTCCAACTCCATATTCAACGCGGAATGAATTGTGAATTGTAAAAAGCACCTTTTGACCCAAATACACAGTGACACGTAGTCCAACCAAATCAAATCTCCCTCTGACTAAAACACGGCCTTTCCATTTCATTACCAACATACGTCGTACTCGTTAGTAGATTCGGTTGTCTTAGGAACGCACATATCTGTGTCATTTATCTCCATTCCATTCTCTTAATATGCATTGTCGTCTTCTTCTTCAATAATTTAGGCACTTTATAGAAACATTTAAGGATGTCCACATATAAAAGGCACCGTGTTTGAGTTACCATGGACCATTCCATTATTAATTGGGTAGATGTTTGAACGGCTGAATAGATATAGCCCTCACGTCTTGGAAGTTACAGAAATTTCTTCATCAATGTGAATGTGGATTGAATAAAAAATTGTTTTCTAATGAGCAAGCTAAAGAGAATGGTGTTTTTTT
>ML794261.1:85000-116275 GCA_009831015.1 Picea engelmannii
TGTCACCATTGAAGCAAGGTAGGCAGAGTACTTATGTATAAGAGTAGTTGATCTCGATTGAAATGTGATTCAGAGCAAAGCTTTGGAAACCTGACCTCAACCTTTGTTTAGAAATTTCTAAGGTGGTTATTGTGTTCAAACATCATGTAGAAGATTGCTCATCCATTTACAAAATGGCTCAGAAACTTAGGGCTAAGATTGAACATACTCAAAGGTAAATAAGAAATATATGTATGTTGTAGTATGCTTTATTTATATCCATTCACTAGAGAACAAAAGGAAATCTTAAGATGGCATAGAATCAAGGGCCCTTTTCACTGGTTCAATATCAAATGGGAGCTCTACCGAAGTTGGGAATGGTCAACTTGGACGCCACTATTATCCTCCACATTCACAATGAATTCCAAACTCAAGACATCATTGATCACCCTAAGGCATTTTATGAGAATACAGAGAAGTATTTTCAACAACTTAGCATTCTCTTCGCGATATCTCTCTCTTGGCCGGTGCCCTCTGCGAGCTCTCTCTCCCGGTGCCCTCCACGAGCTCTCTCTAGCCCTACAACTTGTGAGCTCTCTCCCGATGCCCTCTGCGAGCTCTCTCTAACCGCGCAACTTGTGAGCTCTCTCCATGTGCCCTCCGCGAGCTCGAGCTCTCAGCTATCTCTGCTTGTGAATGGGCATGAGCATAAAAGTATTTTCATGAATGGGCGTGAGTATCCTTGTCTATCATCAAACTACGACCAAAACCCCCAATGAATTGTACCAACATCATTTGGCATTGAACTTCCCAATCCCTATGTGCCACCTAGGTTGACACTGGATAAAACCATACCTCCAAGTGTTTATCTTTGTCTCGGTATTATTCTATTCCCATAAAGAGCCCTAGTGATGGAAAATCCCATTTTCCCACCCCCACCAAGGAAGTCCCACTAAAAAATCCCCCCATTAGTCCTCTATAGCTAAACCTTGAGGTGGACAATGCCATATATGAGCCATCACATGAGACTATCATAGTCCTATTTGCACCCAATATGGTAAAACATGGATTTAATGAAAATTTAACCACCTCCCACTTAGTTATTAGTGGATCACCCTCTAGTCTAAGTCTCTTCATATGAATTTCCCACCAAGTTTGAGCATGATGCTCAACATATATGATTTGGATATTATACCATTGTCTTTTGTAGGTAAGAGCTTCATGAGGGTATCCATGATCCTTCGACACCGATGAAATAGAACAGAGTTCTCATGCATTATATTGTGTGCATTCTCTCTTGCTTCCCCTCTCCTACTCTTTGACTTAATGATTGATGAATTGTTCACATTTAAGTGGCTTGTAACTGTTGGATTTTTATCGGATATGGTAGATACATTTTTTTCCTCTCTCAACTATTCAAAATTATAAACTATTTTTAACCCTAACTATATCTTGGATTTTGCAAGCATTCTCAACTCGAGACTCACAATTTTTCTCTTGCTTCTCACTTTACAGTTCCACACTAGTTTAGTAATATTCTTTGGTTTGATAATCATTTTCAAAATCCAACTCTTTAGACATATAACATTGACCACCCAGTTCTGTATTTTGAAGACTTTGCATAGTAATTTCTTGAAAGAAGCAATGAAAACCAACTTGGCAATAATACTTCACTATATCAACCATATAGTGTTGAGTCCTTATGCTTTGTGAAAAAACAAATATACATTTAGGGTTGAATATTGTTGAGCCTAATTAAGTGTTGTATGCTCATTCTCACTGGAAAGACACATCACACTTCATGTACTTTTGCAAAGTATTGTAAAATATTATGACATTGTATTTGATTGTAAAATATTGTAAATGCATCCTTATTTTGTTGGTTGTGGACCTAGATAGTGTGATTTAAAGTGATGATAGTTGATTGTATTTAATATTTATACATGGATGTGTTGTTGGTTCAATTTGAGACCTAAGTCYGCATCAATGTCTAACAAGGGATCTATTGTACTAGTCTAGGCATTGACATTTCAATCCCCATAGAGGGGGAGGTCTCACYAGAAGCATTTTGTYGAGACATARAGGATTGTGTATGGGATAAAAAAATATGACTAACACAACCATTTYCTATCTTTATAACTACACTAAATAGTAATTATCATTTCATACCTCTTAACATGAAATTGCAWCCTTCTTCTACCCATTCAACTATTGAACATTACCATATAGATCATGATTCATATAAATCTAAGTGCACAAAATCTATGTAATCACAATGTTATCATTTAACACAATAGATAAAAAATAGAAGTAAATGACATCGCCACCATACAATATAGAGGTAACCAAAAATGTAAAGGAGGGCCTCATTCCATTAACGTCGAGCACAATCCAATACATACTTACATGGCATTGATTCATTCACCAAGATGCAACAATAGTATAGGTCCAAAACATGACCCGATATCTCACATCCACTACCCATATAATATCTAGCTAATATTCAACATCCAAATAAGTCGAGGCATTTACATTTATATAGCTATGCATGAAGGTAGGAGGAATCAATTAAACTCACAAACCCTTAGTTTAATTTTAGTTCTTCATCTATGAACTAGTTGATATATTTTCTAGATTTTTCCAAGTGCCTTCGGTGTTCCACCACTTTACTCTTATATCACTTAAAGGTATGCCCAATATCCTATTTTCTTTCTTCCACTATCTCTAATACTCTTTATTATTGCTAGTGAACTTCATTCTAGGTAACAAAAATTGTATCTCTCTAATTTCTAAGTTGGTACCACCATGTCCTCAATTCATCAATTCATGTCCTCAATGRCATTCCTTCATCAATTCATCCTAGTACTTTCTATCTTGAGCTATCTGAATGATCATTTCATCAATTCATCCTAGTACTTTCTATCTTGAGCCCTGGGCATATACTAAAGTCCTAGAGCCAGAACTAGTATGTCTGACTTTGATGTTTGCAACTGCGACCACTATCTTCACAAACGTGGCAAGAGAGACGACTATGTCACAAACGTGGCAAGAGAGACGACTATGTGGAAAACTTGGCAAGAGGGACGACAACGTGGCAAGGGAGATGACAACGTGGCAAGAGAGACATCAACGTGGCAATAACGACGTTATCGGGCAATATGGAAAAAAAGTAAAAAAAATTCCTCTATTTTTCGACAGTATGGCCAATTTTGTCCATAATGTCGCAAATAGAACATCAAAATTTTTACAATATGTACTAGTGACTGTGACTAAAGTCACGCTACTCCTCTTGAGCTTAATGAGTCTGAAACTCGGTCATGCACTCCTTGCATACATAAATTCCACATTATCTCTTCTGAGCTTGCGAGTCGAAACTGACTCTGTCAACGCACTCTTTGAGGACCCGATGCACTCCTTGCAATCGCTCGTAGAAGAGAAACAATTGAAACTTATCCACTCTTCACAGTGACTCATACATTCAATCATGTAAATACATGCATAGATACAAGAACAAGAAATAACAGAGAATAAAACAGGCAACCTATCATTCACTCATTCAGATAAACACCACCACAACATATATTTGGGACAATATTCCTATATTATATTCATTCGACTGAAATTCACATACATCCATACAATACTTCTATGTAGCTCTCAACTCTTCACTACAAAGACAATATACACACTAGATTCAACAACCTTATCTCGACAACAATACAAAGGGACTCTTCGAGTTCTTCCCTCCAAGTACTCTAAGCTATCCTATCAAAAATAAAAGCTTTCAACTACTAAACATTTATTACAATAAATATTTAAGTCGAACAGATAAGAGCGAACACTTCAGATCTATACTGCAATCCTTCACTTTAAAGAAAAATACATTCCCTCATCAATCTTATGCGATGGATCAGCCTCCAATCATTAAAGACGTTCATAAATCAAAATCTTTGTCAGATATTACATTAATACATCAACTTTGGAATTCAAGATATTTCAAAATATGCGCTAGTGTGCCCAGTTGTCCTCCGCTTGTGCTTTGTTTGCGATGCTCTTGCATCATATACTCCTATGGATAAAAAAATCATGGACTCATGTCCATGAGTTCTTGCACTGACCTTCCATGCTTCTGGATGTCGGCCTCACCAACACAACCAACGTCTTCCATTGGTCATCCTTTCCACTTCACCAAATATTCAAAATACGTCTTCCTTCTGGTCTTCTTACCAATTCATCGGTCTATGATCTTATCCATCCATGACTTCTCTACTATAGGCATTTGTTTCTCCCATTGAATATTCCTTTGATCTTCGGATCCTTCGGCTTCATTTTCCTTGTACGGATACAGGTCTGCAGTGTTGAATATGGGTGATATACCCACATCTTCCAACAACTCTATTTCATAAGCATTCTCCCCAAATCTTCTTAGGATTTTACACGACCCTATCTTTTTCAGCTTTAACTTATTATATGTTCCCCTCATAAACCTCTCCTTCCTTAAATGTGCTAGAACTTGATCTCCAACTTCAAATTCAAGCTTTCTCTTGTGTTGATCAGCTCTGTGGTTGTATTCACTACTGCTCTTCTTCAACTGCTCCTTGATCTGATTATGAAGTTCCCGCATGAAGTCTTCAAATCCAACGCTCCTAAATTCATTCTTCTTCAGATCTCTCAACTCTAACACTCTCCTCAGATTCATTCCATACATTATTTGAAATGGACTTTTCCTAGTGATTCTGTTCTCTGAGTCATTGTATGTGAACTCCTCTTGTGCTAGAATCTGATCCCACTGACTATGGTGTTTAGTGACCAAACTCCTCAGCAAATCCCCTAAACTTTGATTCACCACTTCGACCTGTCCATCTGTTTGAGGATGATATGAAGAACTAAAAAATAGATCTATTTCCAACTTCTTCCACAATGTCCTCTAGAAATGACCAACAAATTTGGTATCCCTATCTAAAACTATGCTCCTGGGCAATCCATGAAGTCTCACAACCTCTTTGAAAAACAAATTTGCAACATGTGTTGCATCACTGGTCTTCTTCCATGGGATAAAGTGTGCCATCTTCAAGAACCTATCAACCACCACAAATATGGAATCACTTCCCCTTTGTGTCCTTGGCAACCCCAACATGAAATCCATGCTTATCACATCCCAAGGTCTCTCTGGAATAGGTAATGGTTGATACAACCCAGTGTTTTGCTTCTTCCCCTTGGCATACTAAAAAATCTTACACTTGTTCACAAATATCTTCACCTCTGCTCTCATACCTGGCCAATAATATGAATTTTTTAATAGAGCCAATGTTTTGTCATGGCCGAAATGTCTGGCTAGACCTCCACTATGCTTTTCCTTCAACAAATTCTCCCTCATTGAACATCTTGGTAGGCACAAATGGAATCCTTTGAAAAACAACCCATCCTGAATCAGATATTCGACCCATTGGCTTCCGTCTCTGAGTACAGGATTCACACATGCTTCATATGCTTCTCCAAAATCTGGATCACTGTGGTACATTTCCTTAAGTTGATCAAACCCCAAAGTTTTGACATGAAATTCCTATAGAATTAAAATCCTCCTGCTCAATGCATCAACAACCTTGTTAGCACTACCAGAAATATGTTTAATAACAAAAGTGACATTTTTTATAAACTCTATCCACTTGGCATGTCTCTGGTTTAATTTCTCATGTCTGGTTATGAATTGTAAAGCTTGGTTATCGCTATACAAAACAAACTCCTTCAGTACGAGATAATGCCTCCATTTTTTCAAGGCTTGAATTATGGCATAGAACTCTTTGTCATATGTGGAGTACTTCTTCTTAGCTGCATTCAACTTTTCACTTAAATACACAACAGGCCTATTATCTTGACTTAAGACCGCTCCAATTGCAACTCCACTCTCATCACATCTCACTTGAAATGTTTTTCTGAAATCCGGAAATACCAGAATCGATTGTTCCGTTATTTTCTCCTTCAATATGTTGAAGCTCCTCTCAACCTCTTTTGTCCATTTGAAAGACTTTTGTCTTTTCTTCAATGTATCCATCATTTGAGCACTGATCCCACTACAATTTTTGATGAAATTCCGATAGAAACTTGCTAATCCATGGAATCTTCTTACCTCAAAGATATTCCTCGGTGACGACCATTCTCTGATTTCTATCACCTTTTTTGGATCCATCTTCAACTCATTTGAAGAGATCACAAACCCCAAATATATGAGCTATGTCTTCATAAAAGAGAACTTTTTCAGATTAATCAACAACTTCTCTTGCTATAAACTCCTCATCATTAATGTCAAATGTCTCAAGTGATCCTCCTTAGTTTTGCTAAAGACCAGTATATCATCCAGATATACAATCACGAACTTTCCAATGAAATCTTTCAACACTTCATTCATCAGCCTCATAAAAGTACTCGGGGCGTTTGTCAAGCCAAACGGCATAACAAGTCATTCATACAACCCCTCATTTGTCTTGAATGTTGTCTTCCACTCATCACCCTCTCTTATCCTTATATGGTGATATCCACTTTTCAAATCTATCTTTGAAAAATAGTTCGCTTCACTCAAACAATCCATCAAGTCATCCATCCTAGGCAATTGAAATATGTATCTGATGGTGATCTTGTTTATTTCTCTTGAGTCTGTACACATTCTCCATCCTCCACCCTTCTTCGGACTCAATACAATTGGTATTGCACATGGACTCAAGCTTTATCTAACCAACCCTTTGTCTAACATATCCTTAACTTGTCTTTTCACCTCCTCATTATCTTGAGGTGCCAACCTATATGTTGCTTTGTTCGATAGGTTTTCTCCTGGTATCAAATCAATGAGATGACTGATACTTCTGATAGGCGGCAATGAGCTTGGAAACTCATCCACTATTATATCAGAAAAATTCTCTAACAGTTCCTGAACTTCCTCAGGAAAATCTTCCATCGAATTACTGGTAAGGATAACCCTCGGCTTCCTCACTACAACAAACTGCATCTCATGTTCCTTCTTCATTTCATCTAGGAGTTCCTTCCGACTCATGAGAAGTATGCTCGTGCTAGATTCATCCTTTACCTTCTTCTCTTATATTGGCAGTAACATGTGTGTCCTACCATTCTTCTCTAAGGTGTAAGTATTTCTTCTCCCATCGTGAATTACATTCCCATCATACTACCATGGTATACCCAAAAAAACATGACATACATCCATGGGAATCACATCACATAGAATTTCATCTCTATATCCTCCTATCTTAAATTCAACAAGGCATTGCTTAGTTACTGTTACCTGATGACCTTTCTGCAACCATGAGACTTTGTACGACATTGGGTGTGCCGTCATCTCTAGATCTAGCTTCTCCACCATCTATGTGGATACTAAGTTGTCAATGCTCCCACTGTCAATTATCACCTTGCAAACTCTGTCCTTCATTTTGCAGGTGTCCTGAACAAACTGTTCCTTTGCGTTGGCCTTTCAATTTCTGGATCTGGCTTCAAGAGAACTTTCTTCATCATTAAATATCTCCCATCCTCTGCACCTTTTGCCTCAACATCTCACTTCTGTGCTTCTGAAATGTGAACTTCACCTCCTTCTTTCTTTCTCTCGGGACAATCCCAATACATATGCCATGTTTTTCCATAGGCATAACACCTTACTTCTCCTCCTCTACCTCTTCCTCTTCCTCTGGGAAATGAGTTTCTACCACCACTCTGCCTTCCTCGGGAAATTCCTCCTCTCTCAGAGTGACTATGTGGTTTCTCTGCCTCGTCCTTGGGCTTCTGTGCTTTTTCCTAGGTAACTCCTTTGCCTATGTTCGAGCTTCGACCTCTGTTTTGTTGACTCTGCTTCTTGGCCAACTTTTCTTCTTCTTTCAGTGCAATTTGATACGCATCCTCTATTGTTCTGAATGTCGCCATGTTGATTTCATCTTGGATATCATATCTCAGGCCATTGATGTATCTAGAAACTTTCTCTTTCTCTCTCTCTCTCTATGTCCAACTCTGATGTATAGAACTCCTATGTGTACTCCTTCACAATCATCCCTTTCTGTCTTAGGTTCTGCATTCTCCTGAACAGATTTATCTGGTAATCCTTGGGTATGAATTTCTCCTTTAGCTTGGCTACCATTCTATCCCAACTCTTAATATTTTGTTTGTCTTTTCTCCTCCTGTTGGCCTGTAGTTCATCCCACCACGGTGTTGCATGTCCTTTCAACCTAGTGACATCATGTCTCACCTTTTTCTACTCTTCGACATCTTAATAGTCTAAATACTTATCCATTGCTCATATCCAGTAAAGAAATTCTCCTGTGTCTAAATTTCCGTCATACATTGGGACATCGATCTTTTCCTTGGCTCCCAACTTGACAACACTTTCAACAAGCGTTCTTCCACAACATCCTCTGCTACCGCTTCTTCAACTTCTACTTCTTCAATTTCGGCATCGCTGACATCTCCAACATCAGGTTCTCTCCTTTGTGTTGTTTCCATGGCATCCAACCTTGCATGCAGTTATCTCATTTCCCTTTCCATAGCTCTATTGGCTATAGGCGACTCAACACGTCTTCTAGGCGGCATTGTGTTGGCGCTTCTGATACCTCTTGTCGATATCAACCTACTTCTCTTTCTACATAAATCAATTTTGTAATTCATTCTGATACCACTCCTGGCGCAACCCCCCCTTTTCTCCATGGGACTACGTGACCTCCCGGTCTTGGATCCTCAAATTCTTGAGTCAGATTGACTCTTCGGGTCCCTCTAGGCACCCAAAATTTCTATACACAGGCCCCTGTTCTCCCCAAGTGGCCATGAGTTATGATCGTGGATCTATCCATTCGCAAATTCGAGCTTCAGGGATATCCCGATCTCTTGCTCTGAGACTTTTCAAAGTGTTCTTCATCAAGCTCTGGTCCTCGCACCACGTGCCTCCTTTAATTATGATGGCCCAACAATAATTCAGGTTTTGTGACTTCGCAAAACTCCTGCTTACCTTGCATACAATCCTCCAGATTCCAGACTTCAAGATTTCCCAATCCGTTACCATGCGTCCTTTACACGACCAACAATTGCGATTGCTTCACGACTCCACGCGTTCGCGATTCTCCCTTGCAACACCTCCAAACTCCTGAACTACGAGTGTCGAAACTCCTTGTGGTCAACTTCCTTATAGTTCTTTTGGATTTGATTGTTTGTAATTATCCACTTTTCTCCCTCCTAAACTTAACTCCTTCGAATTTCTCTGGTTCCTCGGAATACTCTCTTCGACACTTAGTCGAATTCTCAACCTATGCATGCCTTGGAACGTGCCATCCTCCACACTCGACTTCTCTGTGGATGATTTCACACTCCTTGTTACTGTCCTTCAACCATTTCCCTACGACTAAAATCACAGTACTCCTCCTGAGCTTAATGAGTCTGAAACTCTGTCACGCACTCCTTGCGGACGTCTATGCACTCCTTGCATACATAAATTCCACACTATCTATTATGAGCTTATGATTCGAAACTGATAATGTCAATGCATTCTTTACAGACCCGATGCACTCCTTGCACTTGCTCGTAGAAGAGAAACAATTGAAACTTATTCACTCTTCACAGTGAATCATACATTCAATCATGTAAATACATGCATAGATACAAGAACAAGAAATAACAGAGAATAAAATAGGAAACCTATCATTCACTCATTCAAATAGACGCCACGACAACATACATTTGGGACAATGTTCCTCTATTATATTCATTTAATTGAAATTCACATACATCCATACACTACTTCTATGTAGCTCTCAACTCTTCACTACAATGACAATCTACACACTAGATTCAACAGCCTTATCTCGGCAACAATACAAGGATTTATACAAAGGGACTCTTCGAGTTCTTCACTCCAAGTACTCTAAGCTATCCTATCGAAAATAAAAGCTTTCAACTACTAAAAATTTATTACAATAAATATTTAAGTCAGAGAGATAAGAACGAACACTCCAGATCTATCCTACAATCCTTCACTTTAAAGTAAAATACATTCCCTCATCGATCTTATGCGATGGATCGGCCTCCAATAATTAAAGACGTTCATAAATCAAAATCTTTGTCAAATATTACACTAATACGCCAACTTTGGAATTCAAGATATTTCAAAATAAGTGCTAGTGCGCCCAACTGTCCTTCGTTTGTGATTTGTTGGCGATTCTCATGCATCACTTCTTCTCTAGTGGAATTCATCTTTGAGACCTAAATTCTTGAGGTCGTTAAGTGTCAACACCTCTAGCATTTATCTCTTTATCCTTTGACCACTATAATCATTTTTTTCTTCAAGTTAATGTGCTGCTATAATTGACACTATAAGCCCAAAAGGCATTGATTTCTACTTTCTCCTATCAAAGGGATTGATCTAAACAACTCTTACACTCTTTTCTTCAAAGCTTTCACTAACTAGTTCTAACCCTAGCTTAGATAAATTGAGTAATTGTGTTGTTGTTGTTACAAATATATTTCTACAACCATCTTAAACCTTGTAGTTTATTGCATACATCCAACTAACATTGACTTAACAAACTCAGAAATGTCTCTAGGAAAGTGCCAATTGATCTATGGAATAAATGCTAAGTTTTCAATGTACTTTCATGTTGTTCTGAGTAGAGTTTTTTGTGGCTATTACAAAATATTGATTGTTGTTAAAAAATGATAATTCATCGTAGTTTTACTTCAGCTAACATACTTTTCTGATTGTCTATTGTCTATTGAGGTCTTATTATCATTCTTATACTTAAAAATTGCTATATTGTCTACACTTGTAATATTTTGACCTTCATTGGAGAGCAACCTCACCTATTTGGATTTGCACTTATATTATTTTATTTGAGGTGGAGGTGTGTGGCATACTTGGAGGGCCACACATGGGACATTTTATGCTCTTGATTGGTGTTGACTCTTATTTCTATTATTGGAGAATTATCTTGGAGAATACACATGTGACAATGGTCCATTTACTTTTTTTGGGGTTGACCACTTCCTTTCTTGTGGAGAGATCCATATAGTTGGCACTTTGCACATTCATATATGGATTTGGTTGTTTTGGGATTCACACGTGTATTGGTCAATGGTCACATGCATATTGTGGACCACTTGCTATTTTTGGATGGTTGTTATGGAGCACTCTCTTAGGAGGATAATTTTATTGTTTTATTTCCAATCCATTTTGGAAAGTGCACTTTGTGATATTTTCTAGGTGAACCCTTTAGCACATCCTCATAGGTTGAAAATTATTTTATTATATTTTTCACACATCCATCCTCGAGGGTGAATTCTATGTGGACCTCTTGCATGTTGACTTGGTCATCATGCCTATTTTTGGTAGTACACCCTCTCTTGGAGATCTCCATTCTATTATTCTTCCTATTTTTGGATGATGGTGAGTTATCTTGGAGAGGCTTGTGTCTACATATCATGACATGGTCAACCATGGATTGAGAAGGGATCATAACTAATCCATTTTTATAATATTTGCTTTACTTGTCATGGAGTTAATTAGAAACTAATATATGTTTATTGTATGAGAGAAGAGACTCCCTCTATAAAGAGGATATTTCTTTTCATTGTAATGGTTGTTGAGACTTTAGGGATTAAGGAGATCTCCCCTTGGGATATATCTATTCATCATATTGCTTGAGGATCAATGGAATTTTGGAGGTATAATATATTTTTTATGTGAGGCTTTCATGTGTGCAATTCATTTTTCATACGCTTAATTTTATTATAGGAAACCCTTGTTATTTGGTAGTGAAGACCTTGTTATGAACCATTTCATTTGGACAATGCAATGTGAGGAGATAATCCTTCTTATTGTTATTGTTTCCATGTTAATATTAAACTTAATAAACCTAGTTGTACTAGCATGATATGACATCATCTTCATAGCTATATTTTAAATGACATCCCTAGCCTTCCAAGGTATTTTCTGTTATAAATATCAACAAGTTAAGGATGATTTATGGCATGCATAGCAACCCTTATTGCCTTCCATATTCATCCTCTCTCCCTCTTTTATCCATGGTTCCTCAATCCATTTTCGTGAGGTTTGATTAGGTACGTGGTCTTGGGGTTTTCCTTCATCTTTCATTCTCACACCATTCATTCTTCCACTTACACTAATACAATTCATTTTCTTAGGCTTACTCTTCAATAAATTACCTTGTGCCTCTACTCTACAACATTAGCAATCCTATCCTTAGGGAATTCCCCCCTTGAGTTGGAGATAAACCAACCAAAAGTGAGAAAAAGAGATATTATGGTGACAGTGGGTAGCCTTCCTATTTTGCACAAGACTATCCCCTTGATGCCAAGGACTTTACATCTTATGGGGTGCTAGAGTTAAAGGATCATTGTGAGGAACATCAATTGAAGATAAATTTAAAGGTACAAAGGCCAAAGTTTGACTTAAATATGCATTTAATATAGTTGGACGAAAAGATAAACTTGTTATAGAAAGTTGACTTAGAGACATTGACCATTGTTATTTGTTGGGATGATGAAATTTTGGGAGATATAGTCATAATAAGACAAGGTTTCTTGTATGGGACTATAAATGAATCGCAATGTTGTCAATTTTATTTCTTTTCACTTCCTTCTTTATTTATATCATGTTCTTATTTGTTTTCTAATTATTGAAGGATAAGTCTTTCCATGCATTGGGATTTTTTCAACATTTTTATTGCATTCTTTGATTAATTAGGAATTATGATGCTCATTTAGTTGAGTGAATTCTTTATTAGTATCATTTGGGTATTAGTTTATTTATTTAGGCAACATTTTCTTAAGTTCAAATGCAATATGTTATTTGTTTTGTTGCAGGACATGAGGCCCTAATAAATGAAAGTATATAAACTTCTTGGTATTTGGTTATTTAAAAAAATTCATGTATGAACTCGAGGAAAGAATCTAGACTATCACGCATTATGAGTAGATGATCCACAATGATTTTAGACAATGTAATGTTAGGAATGATATCAACAACATTATTGCGTTAAAATTGTAGAGATCCTTTTGTTGTTTTTTTTTTATTAATTTTTGTTTGTGGCACCATATTGGCACATAATCACTGCATAATCTAGGGAAAATTCAAGAATTTATCCAATATATTAATATTTGGAACTCTTTTTGGTATCATGGTGGTCAACACAATAGGTCAATTTGTGGTGGGCATAACTTTTGCAAACGAGCTCCGATTGACGCGATTTTTGCACCGTTGGAAAGGTCTCGATGTGTAGAATAACATCATGGGGTATGAGTTGCACTAGAAATGTTTTAACCCCAAAATATTTCATTTGATTCCTCAAAATGATCTCAAAAGGCTCCATACTCTAATTTTCCAAACGTGGACTTGCCACTAAAATGGACTTGCAAGTTGATTCCTCCAATTTTTTCCACTTAGATAGAATCGAGATATTTGACAAATAATATTATAATCCAATCCAGATAATATGTTTTTGGTCATCTTTTTCCAATTTCCAAAGGATTGGGAGATGATCTTATGACCATCCTTCTCCAACCCATCATCTCAACATATGAGTGTATCTTCTAGAAGCTTATCCTCCACTAGGAATCTATCCAAACATTTTGAAACCCCCTCTCTACCACTCTGAAATTCCTCAAGGTTGGAACCAACTCCGGGGGTTCCAAATCACATAGCCCCGAGTCCTCCAACATTTGATTATTAAAGGATTCAACCTAATACCTTCCCCCCATATTTCCCTTTCTTTCAAGGTTGGATTTAGATCTCCCCCTAAAATCACATTGTCCTTCCTAACCTCCTCCATCATTTTTATGTTCTCCTAGAAACCCTTTCTGCCTCATAGGATCCATACAAGGTAATTATTGAATACAATTGTCCAAATTCTTTTTCTTTTACATATTTTTGGATTCTTCCAGGTAAAGAAAGTAGAATTCATAACTTCCATGGATTCAATCGAACTTATTACTATCACCCCAACCTTCCTTTTTTTAACCTCTCGCACTACTGGGCATACTACTATTGACTTATTCTTTGAGGACACTTGCTTGCAAGTGATTCGTGTATGGAACATTGTGGTTTCATTCAGATTTTGGGTTATATATGATGATGTTGAGGTGTTATAGATGCTTGATCTTATATATATATATATATATATATATATATATATATGTTGAGGTGTGTGTGTGTGTTGACATGTGCTTTGACAAGTCGTCTTGAGTGTGCATGACACATGATAGGTTATGGATGCCGGTGGCATCAAAGGGCTTCCTTGGACTCTAGATTGAGTCAAGGAGCATATTGTATTGTTTGAGTATTTCATTATTATGCACATATCATGTATGATGGATTTTGGTATGATATATATATATATATATATATATATATGAATTTTGACATTGTTTTTGTCAGTGGATGCAGACTTGACGATGCTTGCTAATGCGACTCACATAAGGAGTAAAGGGGCCTTGCACATGAAACCAGATATTGAGGGAGAGAGGTGGCAACGTCCCTATCATGACCTACTAGCACTCCCATCGTGGACAAAACTGTAGGTTAACGATTACCTAGTTGTGTGGTCCATGATGTCATGAGGTAAGACTGAGACAGTTGCTCACATAAATTTCTAAGGGGCGTGCAATAAGGCAGGGTCCTTATTCCTTAGAATCCCTTAGTCTCTCACAAGGTTGACCGAATGGAGTTTTAACTGCAAGGGGTTAGACAAACTTCCAAAAAAAAGTCAACGCGAGTGGCACCCTTGGATCATGAGTTGCATATTGAAGGGAAAATCACACAATTGAAACCTGAGTCAAAAAACATAGGTGGCCTAGAAAACACTAAAATGATTTGACCTTGAAGGATTAAATTAATTTATTTAAACAATAGAGCATTAATTATTAAAGCCAACCATGAATTTTAATAAAGGGGCTAATTGAACTGTGACATGAGTAAAAATGTGAAGGAACTCAATGGTTAGGGAATAGTAAGAAAGAACCTAAAGAATTGATAAAACACACAAGGGTGCATGAAATTGTTAAAAATAAATCATTGCTTAAAAAATAATTACAACTTGAGAGAATGGGTTGTGCATAGAATAGAATTTGAGTCAACCAACCCTAAATAAAATATAGTCAGTTGACAACCTTTAATTGAGGGATTTGGGGAAATTAAGAGACAACTAAGAGGAAATTTAGGAACACATGGGGAATTGTGAGGAAAGGTGGATTTTAAATCAAAATAAAAGAGAAATTACTTTTGCAACCTAGGGAGAATGTGACACTTGTAGTGGATTAATAATCCTTGAACCGAATTTCTGAAAATTAACAAATTATGCATGAGGGACAAATGTTCGTGAGGGAGAATTTTATAAATAAAGGAACATAGAAGAGAAGGGGATCGGACCCTGGGAAGGCACTATCATGTTGCCGAATTTTTGATTGACTGTGTTTTTACTTGTGAGAGTTGGGACTCCAGGCTTGTGAAAAGAGTGGAATCTCTTCCTTGTGAGGAAAGCCTAGAAGCTATTGTGTTCTGGTTTTTGTGTGCTTGGCCCCTTTGCGGCTTAGGGGGCTAAGGGGGAAGAATATTATCCCTAACGTTGGTTGGGAGGTAACAGTGAAGTCTCTGTGATTAAAAAGCGAAGGAAAGGAAGAAGCGCAAGGTGTGGAAGGACATCTTCAACACATAGGTTTCATTGATTTCTAGTATTTATAAGCTAAATTTATTTATTTTACGAGAGTATCAGTATAATAGATGGATAGAGTCACCGTAGAATCATTTGAAGGTCTAAATTTCAAGTATTATGTTGGCTGGAAAATAAACAATTGCTACATTGTTATATTTTAAATTATTCCCTGTAAATTCCATACATTTTCCGAACTCTGTACATCGGCCTGATCCTCCTTGTTTAGTGACAATTGTGTATTCATATAGCTTATGGTTAAGTCTGTCTTTCATCTTTACCTAAATATTTTGAACAAAGTTTAAGAGGATTATATTAGGACATTTTAAATGTATTGCTCGCTTTTCATTTGTATTTTAGTTCCAATTGTATCCTAAGTCCTTGTTGATTTCATTTAAAATCCAATGCAATTTTGTTGATGGGTTCATTGCTGAGTGGTGTACGAGATCCAAACTTGTACCATAACTCCACGTTAAGTTTACGATGAATCAATTCTGTCGAATGGTGGATTTTTGTGAAATTGTTAAACCTTGGGTTATTGTTTTTCTGAGATTAGATTTTGTTTTACCCGACGTCTCTAGGGGCATGGAGTTCTGTAAAAAATTGTTACTTAATCCATTTACTTCAGGATTTGTGGGATGCCCATTCTTAGGTTTCCAAGAAAATTTTTACTTTCTTCCCATCCGGGTATTAGCCCTTTTTCCTAAACCAGGTTATGCATGTGACCAGGTGTGAGAATGTGGCGCTAGTACTAATGGGAACTATTCATGGCTCTAGAACGTTGGTGTTCTGGATATTTCTTCAACCCAACACTCCTTTCCTCCTGAAGTACTAACTGGACGAATCTAGTCTTAAGCTGTGTTGACCAACAGTTGTGGGTTAACCCTATCCCACCTTATTCTCAAATTTTGGGAATCCAATCTAATGGCTGACACATTTTTCCTTGCACACTTTTCTATGGTGGAGATCCCCTCCAGAGTTCGGGACTCCAGGAGTTTCAAATTTTTGTGACCATCAACTAATTTCCTCTGAAGTGTCAAATTGTTGACCCTCCAAAGGACTCATACTTGAAGATCTAATGATCTTGGTTGTTCTCTAGATCTACAGACCTCCTTTACTCTGGAAGTTCAGAACTTCGGGGTCTTCGCAACCTTTGACCCTTACCTTTAACTTATTCGAAGAGCTGAATCTTGTTTAACTCGGAGATCAACCGTCCTTATACCTTTCTCTGATCTATGACTAGAAATGATTTCAGAGATATGACTCTTTGGAGAACCATGTTTACATGGATTCAAATATCCCGGAGTGACATACTCTCGTAGTGATGTGGAAGTTGATGTCACCGTTGACATGGCACAGGCTGAGTGGTTGCCACGTTTCACCTTGGTTTATAACTTTCATTTCTAAAGTGCCAACTAGACCTTGACAATTGTCACTATCTAATTACGCCATATGTCCTTGCTGACGTGATATTGCTGACATGGACTATTATGACGTGGGATCTCATTGTGTTGCCAGGTGTCTTACTTCGTGAATCTGAGGATTTGGCCTTCGGGTATTTTTACATGTTTTGGACTTCTTTCCGCCAAAGTGGTCAGCACCGAAGTGGTCAACATTGGAAGTGCTCACGCTTTCCTTCTACTCAAATTTCATTCATCAGTGGTGATCAGTCCTAGATGAATGGTCTAGATTTATTTCGGGGTTCAAGACTTCGGGTTGTTCATTGTTTCCACTTCACTTTTCTCCTAGAGTGAGATTCCCTGAAGCTTAAACCTCAAGCATCTTGACTTTATCCAACTTTCCACCTTAAAATCGAAAATCTTAATAAGATCCAACGGTTTTCGGGAATTCGGCCATTTGATATCTATGGCCTTGAGCCTTGCTTATCCTATCCTTCCACTTTATTTGATCGGATGATCATTTTAACTCCCGATTTGTATCTTAGATCGAGCAACACATGTCCATTTCAGTACTTCATCTTCAACTCTAGGTTCTTGATCCTTAAATGTTTTCACCTGTCAAATTTTCTTCCAGAAATCGGATCGCCTGCGCAACTTCAAATGCGCTATCTCTTCTGATCTCTGGCTTTGTACCCGTAACAAGATCTTCAATCCCTGACAATGATCGAAGACTTCATCGATGACCTTACCAAATGTTTATTTTCTTGAGTTTTACCTTTGAAAATAACACCATATCTCATTAGAGCATCCCTCCTGAGATTTATATGTTATTTGTTGAGTGGATACTTGCGCATCCCCTGTGTATGTTCGCACCGTCTCTCCTAAGCTTGTACTTCCGAAATGTTTTCCCTT
This sequence comes from Picea engelmannii, assembly GCA_009831015.1. NCBI lineage: Eukaryota > Viridiplantae > Streptophyta > Pinopsida > Pinales > Pinaceae > Picea > Picea engelmannii. The sequence continues at coordinate 102,990 of ML794261.1, forward strand.
TGTTCGAATTGAGAGGGTCTTTTTTCACTTCGGGTGCTATATCTTCTTAAACTTGGGCCTTCAAGGAGCCATCTATGCACTCCTGGAATTGACTCTGGAGGTGTTGCACTGTGTTTCTAGAATAGAAGCTTGAGGATTCTTATATAACTTAAAGTCCTTAAAATAGACTCTCTCCCAATTACAAGTTATTTCTTCCATGTTTATAAGTGTTTTAAAACTGTCATAAATGGTAGATTATAGGTTGAAGGGATTTTGTTTTCTGTTTAAGATTGTTGTCTTGGTGTTTCTGGAATCTATTCCTATCCTTAATGATTAAGATGATAAGGTATTAAAATAGTATGCAATGATGTTTGATGAAGTAACCAAGCTACTAGATTTTTCTGTTTATAGAATGGTAGTTAAGAGCATTGTTGTATATATGTAAAATTTTGGAATGAAATGAGATTAAGGTAATTAAATACTTCCTTGTTCCTCAGAATAGTTGTCAATCTTGAGACCTTAAATGGTCAAGATCAATCAGACGAATCCTATACTTGAGCATTGATTATGTGTCTTTGAAGTCCTAACCTTGCAGGATAGGTTGGGTGGGTAGGCTGAGTGCCATCTCATGTGATGCGGCAGATCCTTCATTCTTTAAGTAGTATCTAAATTTAGTTGCAAATGATTTGAGAGAAGCATAATGCGTTTTACTGATATATGTTATTATCATGAATCTGACTGCAATTGATTGAAGTATGTTAATGTCATGTTTCACTTATCCTAATGATGTCTGGTCATGTTTCTCTTGTTCTAATGATGCTTATTATTGTTTCAAAAAAAAATAAAAAATCAGAATGTTCTTATGTAATTATATGATGTAACAAAGGGGTTGTTACTTATGGTATCAAAGCGGGTTCAACTATGCGACATTGGACTGTTACACCATCCGCTTTGTTAAACGAAATCATTGAATTAGACCACTAATAAAAATATGGAAATTTCTCTTACAGGTAATCATGGTTAAAGGGCACAGGGGAGGTAGACGACGTGGTGATGGAGGAAGAGTTGTGACACCTCTGATAGCATACACACCCAAAAGGTCTAACCCCTAGGAAGAGGAGCCGAATGTTGAGCAAGAGAATATTGTCGTGGGAGATGTAGTAAGTATGATGAGATCCTTCCAGAGGATGTCAGAGGTTTTGATCAACCGCTTGGCTAGAGATGAGGGCAGAGCATCTGTACCCAATGAGGGTTCACAAAACACCCCCATTGGTAGTAGTAGCATACACCGAGAACTTGAGAAGGTGAAATTTCCCGAGTTTTGGGGTGACCCGGATGACTTAGCCACTGGTTGGAGAACATGGCGATGTGATTTGTACTTCATGATTACACTTGCAACATGAAGTACTGCATGGAGGTCTTTCAGTTGAAGGGGAGTGCTCTTCTACGATGGAAGACACTCTCGCCTTAGTTAACCATGGTCATCAAAGACATGTCATGGGAACTGTTCGAGGAATGGTTCAGGGAAAGGTGTTTGTCCGAAGAATTCATTGAGTGTCAACTTAATGAGTTCAACGACTTACGATAGGGCGGTCGTACGGTGCTAGAGTATGAGGCCATATTCATGGAGCTACTTAGGTATGCTCCACATCTGAACACGAATAAGTTGAAGGTCAACAAGTTCTTGTTTTACCTTAACTCCAACATTCATGTGAAGGTGAGGATCTTGATGCCTCAGGCTTTGCATGATGCAGTTCAGAAGGTCCTCATCGTTGAGGAAGAGCTAAATGGTGGGGGTCAGGGAAGGACTTCCTCTATACAGACTAGGCAGACGTCATCAAGAGCACAACAAGATCCGACACCACCTAGACATACTATAGGGACTCGATTTACCCCTAGAGGACCTATGTTTGTGACACAACAATGACAAATCCTCAGCAGAGGATTCCTTACAGAAGATCACAACAACAACAACGTTGACCACAACAATAATTTGGGCCTATTCAGCAGAACAAACTAGGATCATAGGCTGTTAGACACGCAATTTCTACTTCGGGGACCAAGAGCACTGGATTGAACACTGGATGTTGGACATGTGGTGAGCCACATTACCAGCGAGAGTGTCTGATTGAGAAGGCCAGGGGGGGCGAATCATCAGGACCCACTACATTTGGAGATTTGGGAAAGGCCCACAGGATACATGCAGCGGTGAGCAACCACCAGGCTGAGCATCAGTCCACTGTGCTAGAGACATTAGGTATGATCACAGACCAAAACTACAATGTATTGATAGATCCAAGTGTTACCAAGAGCTTCATCTCTAGTGCAATGCTGAAGAGAATTAAGGTAAAGGCAGTCGAGCAGGATGAGTTCAAGTACGTAGAAATGGCATCGGGTGCCAAACATAAGGTTGGAGGAAAGGTTACAAGTTGTAGCCTTAAAATGGGATACTTTGTAACAAAGGTATATTTTTATGCCACGATACTAGGATCTTATGACATAGTGATTGGCATGGATTGTTTGGAATCTCATGATGTGATACTTAACTGTAAGAAGAAACGGTTAAGTTTGATAGATGATTTGGGACAAAGTAAAGTGATTGTAGGAAGAAAATAGGGAGTGTCCTTGAGGTTCATTTCTTCCCTAAAATTGCAGAAGAGTATGCGTAAGGGATGTAGACTATATGCAATCTTAGCACTAAATGAAAAGGGTGAGGTAGAAGGATTAGAAAACCATCCTATAGTGCAAGAATTTGCAGATATGTTTCTAGAAGAATTACCTAGTTTACAACTCAAAAGAGAGTTGGAGTTTACAATAGACTTGAAACCAGGAATTGAACCTATTGCAAGAGCTCCTTACCGGATGTCAATGCCTGAATTGCAAGAGTTAAAAATGCAATTGAAGGAATTGTTGGACTTGGGAATTATTTGTTGAAGTGTGTCACCTTGGGGTGCACCATTTATTTTTGTAGGGAAGAAGGATGGATCGTGAAGACTTTGTATTGACTATCATCAATTGAACAAAGCGACGATCAAGAAGCATTATCTGTTTCCAAGAATAGATTTTTTTTTATCAGATGAAAGGGGCGACGGGATTTTCAAAGATTGACTTGAGATCAGGATATCACCAATTGCAGATTAAGGAAGAATATATCCCTAAGATCGCTTTTAAGATGAGATTTGAACACTATGAGTTTACCGTTTTACCGTTCGGATTGACAAACGCCCCGGGGGTATTCATGAGTTCGATGAATGGGGTGTTCCGTGAATACTTGAATAAATTTTTTCAAGTTTTTATTGATGACATATATATTTATTCTCGGACAAAGGAAGAGCATGATGAACACTTGAGGTTGGTCCTGCAATGTCTAAGAGAAAACAAACTGTACGGGAAGCTATCAAAATGCTCTCTTTACTAATATAAGATTCACTACTTGGGACATATCGTATATGACGAAGGTATCATTGTGGATCTAGTGAAAGTGGAGGCTATTAGGGAATGACCAGCACCAAAAAACATACACGAAGTATACCGTTTTATGGGTTTAGCAGGATATTACCGATGATTTGTTGAAGGGTTTTCAAAGATAGAAAAACCGATCACGAAATTGCAGAAGAAGAACAAAAATTTATTGTGGACTGAGAAATGCATGGAAGCATTTCAAAGGCTCAAAGAGTTGTTGACGAAAACACCTATACTAAAATTCCATGAGATGGACAAGGAATTCTTGGTATGCACAGACCCATGCAAGGAAGGGTTATCCAGAGTCTTGATGCAAGACGATCAAGTGATCGCTAACATTTCATAGAAATTGAGAAGGCATTAAGAGAACTACACAACACATGACCTGGAGTTATTAGCTATTGTTTACGCCTTGAGAGTATGGAGACATTATTTGATTGGATAAAAATTTGAATTAAAGACAGATCACTGTGGATCGTAGCATATTTTTACCCAAAGTGACCTAAACGTGCGACAAAGGCATTGGTTAGAATTGCTTAGCGAATACGAGTTTGAAATTTCTTACATTAAAGGAACTGTGAACCGAGTGGAAGATGCACTGAGTAGGAGGCCAAACATATTTTCAGTGTTATCTCTTAAGACGAATCTCTGAGAAAATATTCTAACTCTACAACTCGATGATGACTGGTATAAAGAAGTTAAGAAAAACATTGTACAAGATATCATGATGGTACTGAGGTATGGAGGTTATTCACTAGACGACGAGGGATTATTGATATTTAACATAAGAATTTATGTATCGCCTAACGACAAACTAAGAATTTTTTTCTCAAGTGAAGCGCAGTGACCAATATACATGGTTCATCTGGGAGTCACGAAGATGAAGGCAGATCTTAAGCCTTTGTTCTTATGGAAGGGAATGAAGGTAGACATAGTTAGTTACATGGAGATATGTCTATAATGTCAACAAGTGAAGGATGAACATAGACATCCAACACGATTGTTATATCCACACACTATTCTTGAATCGAAATGAGAAGTCATTTTGATGGAATTTATTGTTGTATTGCTACTAACGGCAAGAAGACATGATTCAATTTTTGTGGTAATTGAAAATTTGGTGAAGAGTGCACACTTTATTCCAATGTGTACGACGTATCAGGCACCAGACATAGCTAGAATGTTTGTCAGCAAGATTGTGAGATTACATGGGGTGCCAAAAATAATCATATCCAATCGAGGATCAATGTTTACAGGACGGTTTTGGACCAGTTCCCAAGAGGCCTTGGGAACACAATTAAACTTTATCACAACTTATCACCCTGAAACAGACGGGCAAATAGAAAGGAAAAAACAGATTTTGGAGGATATGTTGCATATGTATGTAATGGATCAACATAAACATTGGGAATAAATCTTTCCACTAGTAGAATTTGCATACAACAACAACTATCAGAGCATGATTAAGATGGCATGGTTTGAGTTTCTTTATGGGCGACCGTGTCGGACGCCGTTGAGTTGGGATCGACTTGAGGACAGGGTACTGGTAGGACCAAACCTGATTCAAGAAATGGAAGAACATATGAAATCAATCAGACAATGAATTAAAGAAGCACAAGATTAGTAGAAGAGTTATGTTGAAGCGTATCGCATTGACTGCAATTATGAAGTTGGAGATATAGTCTTCTTGCAGGTAAAACTGCAGAAGAGTTATGTTGAAGTGCATCACATTGACCACAATTATGAAGTTGGAGATATAGTCTTTTTGCAGGTAAAACTACAGAAGAGTTCGATCAAGTTTGGAAAAGGTACTAAACTGTCTCCTAGGTTCGTGGGACCATTCAAAGTAGTGGAAAAGAAGGGACCCATGGCTTATCGACTAGTCTTTCCCGATTCTTTGAGGCGTATGCACGATGTTTTTCATGTATATGTTTTGAGACACTATATTAGTGACCCTTCACATGTTATTGACATGAGTTCCTTGCAGGTGTCATATGAGGGTGCTCTCATGGTGGAGAAAATCCACATTATGGACAATCGCATTCGACAACTATGGCGTCGAATAGTCAATCAGATCAAGGTCGAGTGGGATAATTATAGTCCACACTCGACTACTTGGGAGGACGCCTATGAGATGCACCAACAATTTCCTTCCTTGTTTTGTTAGACTTAGACATATAGATCGATGTCAGATACATTTATTTACTTGCTTTTACATATTATACAAACTTTGGGACGAAGTTTAAAACAAGAGGGGGTGTATGTAACATCGCGCTCTACTAAGAATACTACTATTGACTTATTCTATGAGGACACTTGCTTGCAAGTGATTTGGGTATGGAACACTGTAGTTTCATTCAAATTTTGGGTTATATATGATGATGTTGAGGTTTTATAGCTGCTTGATCTTATTTATGTATATATATGAATTGACATGTTCTTTGACAAGTTGTCTTGAGTGTGCAGGACACATGACAGGTTATGGATGCGGGTGGCATCAAAGGGATTCCTTGGACTCCGGATTGAGTCAGGGAGTGGATTGTATTGTTTGAGTATTTCATTATTATGCACGTATGATGTATGATGGATTTTAGTATGATATATATATATATATATATATATATATATATATATATATATATATATATATATATATATATATATATATATATATATATATATATATATATATATATATATGGATTTTGACACTGTTTTTGTCAGTGGATGCAAGCTTGACGATGCTTGCTAATCCGAATCACATAAGGAGTAAAGGGGCCTTACACATAAAACCAAATATTGAGGGAGAGGAGTGGCAACGTCCCTGTCATGACCTACTAGCACTCCTGTCGTGGCCAGAACTATAGGTTAATAATTACCTAGTTGGGTGGTCCACGATGCCATGAGGGCAGGCTGAGACAATCACTCACGTATATTTCTAAGCGGTACACAATAAGGCATGGTCCTTATTCCTTAGAAGCCCTTAGTCTCTCACAAGGTTGATCGAATGGAGTTTTGAATCCAAGGGGTTAGAAAAACTTCCAAAAACATGTCAACGCGAGGGGCACCCTTGGAGCATGAGTTTCATCTTGAAGGAAACGTTGCACAATTGAAACTTGAGTCAATAAACATAGGTGGCCTAGAAAACACTGGAATTATTTGACCTTGAAGGATTAAATTAATTTATTTAAACAATAGAGCATTAATTATTAAATCCAACCATGAATTTTAATAAAGGGGATAATTGAATTGTGACATGAGTACATATGTGAAGGAAATCAATAGTTAGGAAATAGTAGGACATAACCTAAAGTATTGATAAAACACACAAGGGGGCATGGAATTGTTAGAAAGAAATCCTTGTTTAAAAAAAAATTACAACTTGAGAGAATGGGTTGTGCATAGAATATAATTTGAGTCAACCAACCCTAGCATAACTAAGAAGACCCCTAATCCAACCCTAACTAAAATCCAGTTAGTTGACAACCTTGAATTAAGGGATTTGGGGAATCCAAGAGACAACTAAGAGGAAATTTAGGAACACATGGGGAATTGTGAGGAAACGTGGATTTTAAATGAAAATAAAAGAGAAATTACTTGTGCAACTCGGGGAGAATGTGACACTTGTAGTGGATGCATAATCCTTGAACTGAATTTCTAAAAATCAACAAATTATGCATGAGGGACAGATATCCTTGAGGGATAATTTTATAAATAAAGCGATGTAGAAGAAAAGGGGATCGGACCGTAGGAAGGCATTTCCATGCTGCCAAATTTTTGATTGACCGTGTTTAAAAATTGTGAGAGTTGGGACTTCGGGCTTGTGAAAAGAGTGGAATCTCTTCCTTGTGAGGCAAGCCTGGAAGCTACTGTGTTCTGGTTTTTGTGTGCTTGGCCTCTTTATGGCTCGGGGGGCTAAGGGGGAAGAAGAGTACCCCTAGCATTGGTTGGGTGGTATCGATGAAGTCTCTGTGATTAGCAAGAGAAGGAAATGAAGAAGTGCAAGGTTTAGAAGGACATCTTCAACACACAAGTTTCATTGATTTCTGGTATTTATAAGCTGAATTTATTTATTTTACAAGAGTATCAATACAGTAAATGGATAAAGTCACTATAGAACCATTTGAAGGTCTAAATGTCAAGTGTTATGTTTGCTGGAAAATAAACAATTCCTACAATGTTATATTTTAAATTATTTCACATAAATTCCAGACGTTTTTCGAACTTTGTACATCGGTTTGATCCTCCTTGTTTAGTGAGACTTGCGTATTCATATAGCTTATGGTTAAGTCTATCTTTCATCCTTACCTGAATATTTTGAACAAAGTTTAAGAGGATTGTGTTAGGAAATTTTAAATGTATTGCTCGCTGGTCATTTGTAGTTTAGTTCCAATTGTATCCTAAGCCCTTGTTGATTTTCATTTAAAATCCAAGTCAATTATGTTGATGGGTTCACTTCTGAGAGGTGTACGAGATCCAAACTTGTACCATAACTCCTTGTTAAGTTTACAATGAATCAATTATGTTGAATGGTGGATTTTTGTGAAATTGTTAAACCGTGGGTTATCATTTTTCTCAGATTAGATTTCGTTTTACCCAACGTCTCTAGAGGTGTGGAGGTCTGTAAAAATTTGTTACTTAATCCATTTACTTCGGGATTCGTGGGATTCCCATTCTTGGGTTTCCGGGAAAATTTTTACTTACTTCCCATCTGGGTGTTAGCCCTTTTTCTTAAACCAACTTATGCATGTGACCGGGAGCTAGAACCTGGCGCTAATCCTATGGGGCGCTATTTGGGGCTTGAGAACTCCGTCGTTCAAGATATTTCTTCAATCCAACACTCCTTTTCTCCTGAAGTGCTAACCGAACGAATCTGGTCTTGAGCTGTGTTGATCGACAATTGTGGGTTAACCCTATCCCACCTTATTCTCAAATTTTGGGAATCTAATCTAACGGCTAGCACATTTTTCCTTGCATGATTTTTCTATGGTGGAGATCTCCTCTGGAGTTCGGGACTTCGAGAGTTTCACCCTTTTGTGACCATCAACGCATTTCCTCCAGAGTGTCGAATTGATGACCCTCCGAAGGACTCAGACTTGAAGATCTAATGGTCCTGGTTATTCTCCAGATCTACGGACCTCCTTTACTTCGGAAGTTTGAAACTTCATGGTCTTCGCTACCTTTAACCCTTACCTTTAACTTAGCCATAGAGTTGAATCTTTTTTAACTCAAAGATCAATGGTGCTTATACCTTGCTCTGATCTATGGCTAGAAATGATTTCGGAGATCTAACTCTTCGGAGAACCGTGTTTACTTGGATTCAAATCTCCCAGAGTGACATACTCCTGGAGTGACGTGGCAACTGATGTCACTGTTGATGTGGCACAAGCTAAGCGGTTTCCATGTGTCACCTTTATTTATAACTTTTGTACCTAAAGTGCCAACTAGACCTTGACACTTGTCACTATCTAATTGCGCCACACGTCCTTGCTGACGTGATCTTGCTGATGTGGGATCTCATTGTGTTTCCACGTGTCTTACTTTGTGACTCTGGGTATTTTCACATGTTCTAGAATTCTTTTCGCCGAAGTGGTCAACATTGGAAGTGCTCACGCTTTCCTTCTACTTGAATTTCATCCAACGACTGTGATCAGTACTGGATCAATGGTCCATATTTATTTCGGGATTCGGGACTTCGGGTTGTTCATTGTTTCCACTTCCTTTTTCTCCTAGAGTTAGATTCCCTAGAGCTTAAATCTTGAGCATCTTGACTTTATCCAACTGTCCTCCTTAAACCCGAAAATCTTAATAAGATCCAACGATTGTTAGGAATTCAATCATTTGTGATCTCTGGCCTTGGGCCTTGCTTATCCTATCCTTCCACTTTATTTGATCAGAAGGTCATTTTAACTACCGATTTGTTTCTTAGATAGAGCAACGCATGTCCATTTTGGGACTTCGTCTTCAGCTCCAGGTGCTCGATCCTTAAAGGTTTCCACCTGTCAAACTTTCTTCTTGAAATCAGATCTCCTACGCGAATTCAAAGGTGCTATCTCTTCTGAGCTTTGGCTTTGTACTTGTAACAAGATCCTCTATCCTTGACAGTGATCGAATACTTCATCGATGACCTTACCAGATGTTTCTTTTCTTGATCTTTTCTTTTGAAAAGAATGCCAACGCTCATTAGCGCATCCCTCTCGAGCTTTAGATTTTATTTGTTGAGTGTGTGCTTACGTCTCCCCTGTGTATGTTCACATTGTCTCTCCTCAGCTTTTATTTCCAAAAGTTTTTCCCTCTGTTTGACTTGAGAGGGTCTCTGTGCACTTCGGGTGCTGTATCTTCTGAGGCTTGGGCCTTCAAGGATCAATCTATGCACTCCTAGAATTGACTCTGGAGGTATTGCACTATGTTTCTAGAAGACAAGCTTCAGGCTTCTTACACAACTTAAACTCCTTCTTAAAAAAGACTCTCTCCCAGTTACAGGTTATTTCTTACATATTTCTAAGTGTTTTAAAACTGTCATAAATGGTAGATTGTAGGTTGAATGGATTTTGTTTTCTGTTTAAGATTATTGTCTTGGTGTTTCTGGAGTGTCTTCCTATCCTTAATGAGTAAGGTGATAAGGTATTGAAATAGTATGCAATGATGTTTGATGAAGTAACCGGGCTATTGGATTTTTCTGTTTACATAAGGGTAGTTAAGAACGATGTTGTATATTTAAAATTTTGGAATGAAATGAGATTAAGGGAATTAGATACTTCCTTGTTCCTCAGAACAATCACCAGTCTTGAGACCTTAAATGGTCAAGATCAATCGAACAAATGCTAGTCTCGAGCGTTGATTATGTGTCTTGGAAGTCCTAACCTTGCAGGATAGGTTGGGTGGGTAGGTTGAATGTCATCTCATGTGATGTGGTGGATCCTTCATGCTTTAAGTAGTATCTAAATTTAATTGCAAATGATTTGAGAGAAGCAGAATGTGTTTTACTAATATATGTTATTATCATGAATCTGACTGCAATTGACTGAAGTATGTTAATGTCATGTTTCACTTATCCTAATGATGTATGGTCATGTTTCTCCTATTCTAATGATTCTTATTACTATTTAAATTAAAAATAAAAAATTAGACTATTCTTATGTAATTATATGACGTAACAGAGGGGCTATTACACTTTTGATTCTATTGATTTGAATATCCAATATTTTTGGATTGAAGACAATACAACCATTTCCTTTCCTCATTCGCACATGTTTTCTTGAATTAGAATGACATCTAGCTTGTAAATGGAGACACATTTATTGAGGGACAACCTATTATGGACACTCCTTACTCCTGTCACATCCAAGGAAATGATTTTCATTAAGACACCTTCTTAGAGGATTTTCCTACTCTAAGAGCTTGTTTGTTGGTTATCATATTTCCTTATCTAATCCCTATCATAGATTTTCTCTTTGCTAAGGTTATAAAGTTTTTTCTAGATTTATTAGCAATCCACCCTCTACCCCTTCCTAGAGTGATTTGTTCTAGACCTAAGAAAATATCTAAGCTTGATCCTCCCTTCAAAAATCAAAGGGAAATCCTCTACTTATTTTTTCCTAATGAGGGAACTAGGATTCCCTCTGACTTTTGGCATCCCTTATCTACCCTATCAAACTCAATGGGAGACCTTCCTAAACCCTCTTTCTGGATACCAACCTCTTCCCTTTACTTGGGTTCTCCTAAGACCTTTCCCAAATTGGAAGTTTGAATAGAGCTCAGTAATGAATAGGATTATCCTTTTAAAACAAACTTCAAAGAGGGTTGGGAGTTGTTGAGAAACTTATCATTTTGCATACCTTTTCTTGAATCCCCATTTTGACCTCTTGATGTTTGAATTTATATTCCCTCCTTCTAGCTTTCTTCCCTCGTTGTTGGATTCCTCCATACACTTGTAAACCTTATCCCCTTTAGCTTATACTTCCTTTGATACTTTAATCCAAACTTCATAGTCCTTTTCTAATTTAGCTACTACAATCTCTATTATGGTATCTGCCTCATTCAAAGTTTTCATTTTCTCTCTCCATATTTGTTTTCTTGACGAACTAGTTTTTTTCCATACATTATTGACTTCATGATAGTTTAAACACTGGAACGAAATATCCCAATAATAAAGCATTGGGTAAAATTCCATTTACCCCATGATAATTCTAACCCTGCAGCAAATCCTCACACAAGTCCATAACCACTAGAATCTTCACCACCCTTTTGTCCACTTTGGTGAACAAATCCTCTTCTAAATGGAACATTTTACCAATTTCCTATATTCTTCAAGGCTTGTATATAATTTCATTGGAAGCCCAGGTAATTTAACCTAGACCAAAACAAATGTGATTTCTCTCCTCTGGGGTCAAAACCCAGTTTCCATCTATGTGGGTTAAGGAATGCAAGGCTCCTATAAAACTTACATGACTCTACCTTCTCTAGATCAACCTCTAATTTGAGCCCAAATATTAGCTAGCCCCTAACAAGATATGATATTTGGAAACATATCCAAGAATGTTTCTCTAAGAAATCTCCAACCATCTTCTCATAGACCCTTCAGATGCCTACTTCCGACGATTTTCCCTACCAACATTTTTTTCATTAGGTTCATGATTTCCTCCATACCCTCATCCTCTTCGAATTCCAGCTTCCCTAGCGTAGGTATAGTATAACACACCTTTTTGTCCTTTTGTTTTTTTTCCTTGTAATTTGATCTTTTTTCTTCTCTTCAATACATACTCATCCTATTAGTTATGCTACTAAAAGAAAGCTCGATCCTCGACCAAGACTTTGGCAATTTTCCAAAAAACTTTCGCTACTCAAAGTCGACACTCCCTCCAATGGCTTGAATGAACTCCCCTACTCAATCCCTTCATCACCTAACTTTCCTCTACTAGACTATCTTTTGTTCCGTTCAATATTCTTCAAGATAGACCCTTTGGTGAAAGATAAAATCTTTTCACCCAAGACATCATTAAGACTTGCTACCATGCCTTGCACTGCTATTGCTACCTCAAGAAAAATTGAATTTCCTAATGTTTCCACTTGAGTGATGTCCATCCTCTAACCTTCTTTGATTTCTTCTTTGAATTCTCTTGTTTCTTTCCATATGTGAATCAACTTGTCCTTGGTACTAAATATTGAATTTAGGATGAGCTCCTCTCCTTCCTCCAAAAAGTTAACTAATTCATCCTCCATTATGCCTCCAATGATCAGATCAACATACATTGACCCATATGATCTTTTGGTTGGGAATATCTATAAACTTCTTGATTAGATGTACTAAATTATTAACAACATTTTTCAACTCAATGGTGCAATTATTACATATAAACTCCAAGGGTTATCTCAAATACTCAAACCATCTACCCAAGGTATCCCTCAAGGTTACCAACCACTATTGTAACTGGAAATGAAGCCACTCTCCAATTGAATATTCTATATTTTCTAACCATTGTACTAATTAGAATACATATGTGGTATATTCTGAGTTTTTTCTTCAACTTCAATTTGTTTAAGTGAAGTCTAAATAAAATTTTAATGTAATTTCATTTCCAATTCCAAGCAATATAACAATACTCATAAACATGTTATTGACAAATGTTTTCTCACTTAAATGACTCTCCTTTTTTATGCTCAAATTTCAATTAATTTTTCTTTTCTCCTACTTCATTGTTAGTTTCACAAGCATTACTCCTTTTTCCTCTTGAAATTAAATGTCATGAGACAAAATCTATTAATTAAATCTTCTTATATCCATTCATTTTTTAGTAAAATAAGATGGACTCTAAGAATATCCTAAAATATGGCATGTTATCTCA